>BRYE01000027.1:21046812-21051812 GCA_030159115.1 Actinidia arguta var. hypoleuca | reverse complement strand
ATTTGGTCTGAAAAATGCTCCATCAGAATTTCAAAATATCATGAATGAGATTTTCATTCCTCATTCAGAATTTTGTATTGTCTATATAGATGACATTCTTATTTTCTCGTCATCTATTGATCAACATTTTAAGCATTTAAGAATATTTAAAAATGCTATTATCAAAAGCGGTTTGGTTATTTCAGAATCAAAAATGAAACTTTTCCAAACCAGTGTCAGATTTCTAGGACACAATATCAAAAAGGGACAGATTATTCCTATTGATCGAAGCATTGAATTTGCCTCAAAATTTCCAGACGAAATTAAAGACAAAACTCAATTGCAAAGATTCTTAGAAAGTCTTAATTATGTTTCAAATTTTTACAAAAATATAGCTCAGGATAGTGCTATTTTATATAGCAGACTACAAAAAGAACCAAAACCCTGGACTACAGAACATACTAAAGCGGTTCAGAAAATCAAATTAAGGGTTAAACAATTGCCATGCTTAGGTTTAGCAAACCCAAGTTTTGAAAAAATTGTTGAAACTGATGCCTCTGACATCGGATACGGAGGAATTTTAAAACAAAAGAATTCTTCTACAAAACAAGAAGAGCTTCTTAGATTTACTTCAGGAATGTGGAAAGGAGCTCAGTTAAATTATTCTACTATCAAAAAAGAAATGTTATCCTTAGTTAAATGTATTAACAAATTCCAGGATGACATTCTTAATCAAAAATTCCTTATTAGAATTGACTGCAGTGCAGCAAAGCATATTTTGCAAAAAGATGTTAAAAACCTTGTTTCTAAACAGCTTTTTGCTAGATGGCAAGCTCAGTTATCTGCTTTTGATTTCAGTATAGAATTCATTAAAGGTGAAAGTAATTCATTACCAGATTTTCTAACCCGTGAATTCTTACAGGAAAATGGAGCCTCCTGATAGAGGCAAAAAGCAAAAGCAAGCCAAAGGCCGTTCTAAGGCCGCTCAGAATCCAGGGAAAGGAGTTTCCTATTCTGATTATCCAAAACTGGGTTCTCCAGTACCAGCAAAAGGCCATTCAAAGGCAAAAACTGCTAAAGAAGCCTTGGCTTCTGAAGTTGTTTACCATCAAAAGAACCATGTGGAGAAAATTGTGCCTCTTCAAATCCAAGATCAACAGTGGCAACAAGATCCCTGGTTTATCAAAGAGCGATATTTGGGAAACCAAACTTACATGGTTCAAGAAGGACGACTGAGATATGTCTATGAAGCAATGCTTGTGGAGACAGAATCAGTCCAGATTTATCATAACCATGTAACCCAAGGAGATTTTAAAACTCCCATAACACATTCAAAGTGTTATATTATTAAGGTTCTCCATCCGCAAGAATGGGGACTTGATCCTGCTAAACCAAAAGTTTTAAAACTAGCTAATCCCAAAGATTTTCATTTCAACTACTGGGATTACATCCAAGCCTGGAATTATGCTTTTTATTATCAAAATCCACCGAAAAAGCATACCTGGTTTTTCTCTTTAAATCCAAATATTTCAAAAACTTCAGGATTTCCCCTTTGGTTTATGCACTGGTGGGAAAAAGTGGGGCCAGAAATGGCTATCTTACCAAAACCAATCCAGGAAACCTTTTCTCCCTGGTATGAATTTCATCCCAGACTTAAAGGAAAAACAACAACAAACCCTCCCAAAAATCAAAAAGAAATTTTCTTTTTTACTGAATTCAGAATCACTTGCTGTTGGAAATGGGATTTAAAATTCAGTTTTGATAAACTAAACTGTCCGGTTCTCCAAAGAACCTTTTGGTACAAATGGTGGGATGGTTTTAATAACGAAGAAGCCATTTCTCTAATTAAATCCACCACCAATGAATACAGGAAAGCTTATGAGGCACAACATCCAAATTCTCCCGAGCCTGCTCTTCCATCCAATATCTTCCAAGCACTGGCAGATGCAGTCAGAAAGGAAGAAGCAAATCTTTCTCCAGTCCAAATCCAAGTCAAGGTTATGGATATGATCAAAAGCCAATTTATGGAGAATTTCCAGCATTTATCCACAGAAGCAAGTTCTTCAGGCAAAATTGAGAAAGGGTTAGACAAAGCCTTGGTCCTTTCACCCATTGGACAATTTTCAGCCCTGGCAGGAGAAGCCCAAGATCCAAATGAATCAGAGGATGACCAATCTGATGATTCAGGGACAATGGAAGACTACTGGGACTCGTTCATTGAAGTTCAGGCCCAGAAGCTCAGCAAATTGGAAAAAACCCATGCTAAAAGATCATCAGGATCAAGGGGATCTTCCATCGAAACTTCTGACAAAGACCAGAACTAATGGACCAACACCAAAAGACCAAAACTTATTTTTCCAGTAGTCTGGTATCAAAATTTCCTCCATCCGGGTCGTCTTAATTCAAGACCATCAACAAGGATTGAAGTAATCAAAGTTATCAAAGTCTTAAAAAAATGATATTAAAATTCATAATAGCCAATGGTATGAAACTAGAGAGTATGGAAGATATGATCCAGATTTACACTATATGAAAAAACAGCTATGGCTATATCAGAATTATTTGGACCTGTTAAGTTGCTGTTAAAACAATCTTAACAGATTTAAGATTTTCCCGCCTTTAAAGTTTCTGCTTTCGGCGGATTTCAAAGTCTTATTTCAAGTCCAAATAGTAGCCAAACAGTATCCAAATAGTATCTTATATTTTCTATTTAAGGAGCCTTTCAGTCTTTGTTGAAGGCATCCGAAATCTCCCTCTCTCTCTAGATTTCTCTTCTCCCTCTCTGTTGTAATAAACCTATCCTGTGAGCTACTGTTATCCAAATCAATCAAAAGGTATTATTTACATTTCTGTGTTCTTGTTTTATATTCTTACGCCTTTTCTTTATTTCCTGACATTATATGGTATCAAAGCCATGAGTGGTATCACCTATGTACATTTCCGTCACAGGGGATCACCTATGTACAATAACTATATACTTAGCCACTCATGGCTCTGATACCATATACTGTCAAGAAATAAAGAAAAGGCGTAAGAATATAAAACAAGAACACAGAAATGTAAATAATACCTTTTGATTGATTTGGATAACAGTAGCTCACAGGATAGGTTTATTACAACAGAGAGGGAGGAGAGAAATCTAGAGAGAGAGGGAGATTTCGGATGCCTTCAACAAAGACTGAAAGGCTCCTTAAATAGAAAATATAAGATACTATTTGGATACTGTTTGGATACTATTTGGACTTGAAATAAGACTTTGAAATCCGCTGAAAGCAGAAACTTTAAAGGCGGGAAAATCTTAAATCTGTTAAGATTGTTTTAACAGCAACTTAACAGGTCCAAATAATTCTGATATAGCCATAGCTGTTTTTTCATATAGTGTAAATCTGGATCATATCTTCCATACTCTCCAGTTTCATACCATTGGCTATTATGAATTTTAATATCATTTTTTAAGACTTTGATAACTTTGATTACTTCAATCCTTGTTGGTGGTCTTGAATTAAGACGACCCGGATGGAGGAAATTTTGATACCAGACTACTGGAAAAATAAGTTTTGGTCTTTGGTGTTGGTCCATTAGTTCTGGTCTTTGTCAGAAGTTTCGATGGAAGATCCCCTTGATCCTGATGATCTTTTAGCATGGGTTTTTTCCAATTTGCTGAGCTTCTGGGCCTGAACTTCAATGAACGAGTCCCAGTAGTCTTCCATTGTCCCTGAATCATCAGATTGGTCATCCCCTGATTCATTTGGATCTTGGGCTTCTCCTGCCAGGGCTGAAAATTGTCCAATGGGTGAAAGGACCAAGGCTTTGTCTAACCCTTTCTCAACTTTGCCTGAAGAACTTGCTTCTGTGGATAAATGCTGGAAATTCTCCATAAATTGGCTTTTGATCATATCCATAACCTTGACTTGGATTTGGACTGGAGAAAGATTTGCTTCTTCCTTTCTGACTGCATCTGCCAGTGCTTGGAAGATATTGGATGGAAGAGCAGGCTCGGGAGGCTTTGGATGCTGTGCCTCATAAGCTTTCCTGTATTCATTGGTGGTGGATTTAATTAGAGAAATGGCTTCTTCGTTATTAAAACCATCCCACCATTTGTACCAAAAGGTTCTTTGGAGAATCGGACAGTTTAGTTTATCAAAACTGAATTTTAAATCCCATTTCCAACACCAAGTGATTCTGAATTCAGTAAAAAAGAAAATTTCTTTTTGATTTTTGGGAGGGTTTGTTGTTGTTTTTCCTTTAAGTCTGGGATGAAATTCATACCAGGGAGAAAAGGTTTCCAGGATTGGTTTTGGTAAGATAGCCATTTCTGGCCCCACTTTTTCCCACCTGTGCATAAACCAAAGGGGAAATCCTGAAGTTTTTGAAATATTTGGATTTAAAGAGAAAACCAGGTATGCTTTTTCGGTGGATTTTGATAATAAAAAGCATAATTCCAGGCTTGGATGTAATCCCAGTAGTTGAAATGAAAATCTTTGGGATTAGCTAGTTTTAAAACTTTTGGTTTAGCAGGATCAAGTCCCCATTCTTGCGGATGGAGAACCTTAATAATATAACACTTTGAATGTGTTATGGGAGTTTTAAAATCTCCTTGGGTTACATGGTTATGATAAATCTGGACTGATTCTGTCTCCACAAGCATTGCTTCATAGACATATCTCAGTCGTCCTTCTTGAACCATGTAAGTTTGGTTTTCCAAATATCGCTCTTTGATAAACCAGGGATCTTGTTGCCACTGTTGATCTTGGATTTGAAGAGGCACAATTTTCTCCACATGGTTCTTTTGATGGTAAACAACTTCAGAAGCCAAGGCTTCTTTAGTAGTTTTTGCCTTTGAATGGCCTTTTGCTGGTACTGGAGAACCCAGTTTTGGATAATCAGAATAGGAAACTCCTTTCCCTGGATTCTGAGCGGCCTTAGAACGGCCTTTGGCTTGCTTTTGCTTTTTGCCTCTATCAGGAGGCTCCATTTTCCTGTAAGAATTCACGGGTTAGAAAATCTGGTAATGAATTACT
>BRYE01000027.1:21024312-21041812 GCA_030159115.1 Actinidia arguta var. hypoleuca | reverse complement strand
TTAGGAGAAAGAGTATTCATAACTTTGTAGTGGATCCTGTAGATTACAGCTATGGTTTCAGATCCGGGCATAAAATCATATCCATGTGTTTGGATCTGAAGAGTAACTGCTTCAAAAAGATTTTTATCTGTTAAAGATAAATTTAGATTGGGGAAGACATTAAAGTAGACTGGTCCATGACATAAACTAGTTTTAATGATTCCCATTGTAGATTTTTTAAAGTCATTGCATCTAGCATCTCTAAGATGGGCTCTTAGACTTGCATTTGTTCCAATTAAAGTTAATGGCTTAAATGCAACCTGTATGCAACCAATATGGATGTAATGATATCTTGAAAAATATCTTTGGATGTCTCTTAAACACAAAAGTTTTAGAGTTTCAATATTTGAATCAAGGCTTATGGATTGCTCCACAGTTTTGATAGCCTTTTGACTTATAAATTTGAAAAATCCAAGTTTATAGATCTTTTTAGATTCAATGGATGGAATCGTCCATTCATTTAATTGTTCTGTTTGGGAAAACTCATGTATTTCCGAATTTTTGATTAATGTTCTTGACATTTCAATATCATCCATTAGATTTGATTAAACGTTATTGTACTAAGATGACCTTGTAGGAACTATGATATTAGTCATTATTCATCATCTTCTTCTGGATTCTGAAACTGAGTTCTATAACTTATTAACTTTGGATAATTATGCTAACTCTGTCAACGCAAAAGGGGTCAAAAGGATCATTATCGCCAAAGCCTACCCGGCATAAACGGCATAGATCAAAACCCAACGCGACGTGAGCAGCTTTTCATCCATTGTTAATAGTTAAGAAGACTTTCTCATTATCATAGGAGGTAAAACCATCCATGAGAAGAAGCAGATGAACCATGAAAATATTACATTTCCGTCACAGGGGATCACCTATGTACAATAACTATATACTTAGCCACTCATGGCTCTGATACCATATATATATATAATATATATATATATATATATATATATATATATTATATATATATGCTTTGATACCATTTTAGACAATGAAAGCGGAAGCAGAATGATTCAAGATAAGAAAGAGATAGATGGAACAAATTATGACTGAAAGCAAACTTTTATTAAATTTAATAAAATACAAGTAAGCAAATACAAGCAAATTAACTTACAGTTTACTGAAAGTAGAAGATGCAGAAGATGCAGGCGCAAACTGGTACTAACATAGTTACAAGAGGGAAGCAGGGAAGGTAGGGAAGGAGTTCTGAATTCCGACCAAATTCCAACCCCTACTTCTGAAGTTTAACTTCGTTTAAATAACCAAAGAAAAGTGACTTTTAATAAAGTGCTACAGTGAAAGTGAAAGGTGAAATTATTCTGTCTTTCTGCTTTTCCCTGTAGATGAGATGAATAGTGACTGAAGGTTACTTTCGGCTGGAGAATTGACTTGTAACTGTTGGTGAATAGTAACTTCCATTTGAATAATTATTTTGGCAGCTTTTCTGTCACTTTAAAGGACAGTAGTGATTGAAGCCTCAATAATTAAGCAAATGGGTCTTGGGCATCTTGTGACTGGAACGCGTAGGGCCTTGTACTAGAGGAATCAACTGAGGCTTCAGACTTTTGATCTTCATCTTCAGATGATTCTTCTGCTGACTTCTGACTTTGGGCTTCTGCCTTGGCTTGGGCTTGGGCCTTGATAAATTGACTGAACATTTTGAGCAAATCTTCATTAGTTGGACTGGAAGATTGGGCCTTTCCTTTAGACTTGCTGGAGGAGGGCCTGCTGGATCTGGATTTTGACTGTGAGGAAGCAGCTGGGATCTGCCTAGATGACTGATAAGGGTCCATGGGGACTTGTTGAATAGGAACCGTTGTGATTGGTTTGACTGGGGTTGGAACCTTTACTGGAAATTCGGCTTTTACTTGCTCAATGACTCGGGGATGTTTGAACGTATCCCACCATTTAACAAAATGAACTCTGGCAACAATGTTATTGGACAAACTATATTGCCATTTGAAAATCCAAGGGACTTTATATTTACTTATAAAAAGAAGTAGAATGGGGAATTGACTATTGTGAGCATTTATTTTAAATTGGGAAGAAAAATAGTTGACTTGGTCCATGAGTTCAACAGGAAGAATATCAGGAATTGCCCCATGATAATTCCACCATCTTAAAAACCACGAAGGAATGACTGACTTGAACTTATGGTCGAACTGGAAGAACCATGAGTGGGTAAATGACTCATTTTGGTGAAGAATGACTTTGAACCAGGCCTCCATATAATCATAATAATTATACTGGAGAGAATGACCAGGGAGTGTTCTTAGCAAGGAAGGATGACCCCACTCATGTATTTCCGAATTTTTGATTAATGTTCTTGACATTTCAATATCATTCATTAGATTTGATTAAACGTTATTGTACTAAGATGACCTTGTAGGAACTATGATATTAGTCATTATTCATCATCTTCTTCTGGATTCTGAAACTAAGTTCTATAACTTATTAACTTTGGATAATTATGCTAACTCTGTCAAAGCAAAAGGGGTCAAAAGGATCATTATCGCCAAAGCCTACCCGGCATAAACGGCATAGATCAAAACCCAACGCGACGTGAGCAGCTTTTCATCCATTGTTAATAGTTAAGAAGACTTTCTCATTATCATAGGAGGTAAAACCATCCATGAGAAGAAGCAGATGAACCATGAAAATATTACATTTCCGTCACAGGGGATCACCTATGTACAATAA
The DNA here is from genome assembly GCA_030159115.1 of Actinidia arguta var. hypoleuca. Taxonomy (NCBI): domain Eukaryota; kingdom Viridiplantae; phylum Streptophyta; class Magnoliopsida; order Ericales; family Actinidiaceae; genus Actinidia; species Actinidia arguta. Next base: position 21,039,067 of record BRYE01000027.1, on the reverse strand, counting down.
CTATATACTTAGCCACTCATGGCTCTGATACTTATATATATATATAATATATATATATATAAATACCATCCGATACTATATTATATATATATATAATATATATATATATATATTTATATTTATATATATATATATATCAGACATGTAAAAAATAATCAACAAGGATAGTAAGGATTTATACCATCCGATTTAAGCTCGGGGATAGCTCGGAATTCGACCAGGATTCCGATGTCGAGTCCGAGCTCAATTCCAAAGCTGAACAAAATTCTAAGATAGGGTCTCGAATTTTTCTCCTCGACCATCTTAATAAAGTTAGTCGGGAATATGAGGAACAACCCTCCTCAGTTACTTCCTAACAGTCCCTAGATATTCTATTGAGTCCTCTCGGGGGTGGCCGTCTTGAAGATGTTCACCACGGGAAGAGCGGGACTCACCCACTTCACCTGACGTCGATGACGCTTGCGGATGCTCACCCTCTGTTCCTGATGCCATCGAACCGGGCGAGCTGAAAACCCGACGAAAGGCCTTGGTTTTAAGAAGCATGGAGACCATGTAGCGCCCACGTTCCGCCACCGATTGTGAAATTTCGTCATAAAATTCCTGCTCGTACGCAAGCAACGTAGGCAGCTCGTTGCAGGGTTTATCTGAAAAGAGACCCATGTTAATACCAACCTTATTAATCAATAAACCAAAATTGATAAAATAAAAACCGACCTGGAGTTCTCCATGACCTCAGAACCCGTGGTACTCCCTCCCGAGGTTCTTCATCAAAGAGCTCCCAGCTATCCCCAGAGGCGAAGAAGAATCTGTTTTTCCACCCCTTCATATCCAAGATCAACAGTGGCAACAAGATCCCTGGTTTATCAAAGAGCGATATTTGGGAAACCAAACTTACATGGTTCAAGAAGGACGACTGAGATATGTCTATGAAGCAATGCTTGTGGAGACAGAATCAGTCCAGATTTATCATAACCATGTAACCCAAGGAGATTTTAAAACTCCCATAACACATTCAAAGTGTTATATTATTAAGGTTCTCCATCCGCAAGAATGGGGACTTGATCCTGCTAAACCAAAAGTTTTAAAACTAGCTAATCCCAAAGATTTTCATTTCAACTACTGAGATTACATCCAAGCCTGGAATTATGCTTTTTATTATCAAAATCCACCGAAAAAGCATACCTGGTTTTACTCTTTAAATCCAAATATTTCAAAAACTTCAGGATTTCCCCTTTGGTTTATGCACTGGTGGAAAAAAGTGGGGCCAGAAATGGCTATCTTACCAAAACCAATCCTGAAAACCTTTTCTCCCTGGTATGAATTTCATCCCAGACTTAAAGGAAAAACAACAACAAACCCTCCCAAAAATCAAAAAGAAATTTTCTTTTTTACTGAATTCAGAATCACTTGGTATTGGAAATGGGATTTAAAATTCAGTTTTGATAAACTAAACTGTCCGGTTCTCCAAAGAACCTTTTGATACAAATGGTGGGATGGTTTTAATAACGAAGAAGCCATTTCTCTAATTAAATCCACCACCAATGAATACAGGAAAGCTTATGAGGCACAGCATCCAAAGCCTCCCGAGCCTGCTCTTCCATCCAATATCTTCCAAGCACTGGCAGATGCAGTCAGAAAGGAAGAAGCAAATCTTTCTCCAGTCCAAATCCAAGTCAAGGTTATGGATATGATCAAAAGCCAATTTATGGAGAATTTCCAGCATTTATCCACAGAAGCAAGTTCTTCAGGCAAAATTGAGAAAGGGTTAGACAAAGCCTTGGTCCTTTCACCCATTGGACAATTTTCAGCCCTGGCAGGAGAAGCCCAAGATCCAAATGAATTAGAGGATGACCAATCTGATGATTCAGGGACAATGGAAGACTACTGGGACTCGTTCATTGAAGTTCAGGCCCAGAAGCTCAGCAAATTGGAAAAAACCCATGCTAAAAGATCATCAGGATCAAGGGGATCTTCCATCGAAACTTCTGACAAAGACCAGAACTAATGGACCAACACCAAAGACCAAAACTTATTTTTCCAGTAGTCTGGTATCAAAATTTCCTCCATCCGGGTCGTCTTAAAAAATGATATTAAAATTCATAATAGCCAATGGTATGAAACTGGAGAGTATGGAAGATATGATCCAGATTTACACTATATGAAAAAACAGCTATGGCTATATCAGAATTATTTGGACCTGTTAAGTTGCTGTTAAAACAATCTTAACAGATTTAAGATTTTCCCGCCTATATATTATATAATATAGTATCCCCTCCACAATTAAATGTTTTATATATATATATAAATATAAATATATATATATATATATTATATATATATATATATATATTTTACAGCTATGTCGAAGAGGATTAGCCTAAAGAAGCTCGACGAGAGGGTGGAGAAAGCCCGAGGCGAGAGTTCTTTCAAAAAATCTGCTCCTCCTCCTGTGAAGGGAGTGGTCATTGGCGAGAATCGCCCGGTGGAAGAACCTCCCACCTCGCCGAGTAAGAAGGCGAAGTCCAGGGATGGTTCCAAGGGCAAAAGGCAAGCCCCCACTCCTGAACCCAAAAAGAAGTCTGGTCCGGCAGGCCATCCTGGGGCCACCTCTTCTAGACCCGGGGAGGGGAGCTCGCCCTCATTGGGTACAGCTTTTGGTCCAAAGGCCTCCATTCTGGGGAGCCCTTCCGTGGCCGAGAAGATCCTACGAGGAGTAATCCCTCCCACGGATCAAGAAAAGGTGGGGCAGCTCTCGCTAGACTAGACTGCTTCAAAGTTTTTTTAGGCTCTCGGCCAGGTATTATTTTGATACTAACTTCCATTTGTTTTTCTAGTTAAACATGCTCGGTTTGATCTGATTAGTTTTGTTTGTAGCAACCGCTTGTGTTCGGATCGTCTTTGGCGATAAAGAGTAGAAAGACCATCGAGGAGGCATCCCTTCAACAGGGGCGAGCTGCCTCTTTGGATACTGAAGTCTCCCATCTTTAGAAACTATCCGCCGATCTAGAGCAACAATTGACCGAGGCGTGAGCTCGGGAGTAGCAGGTTGACGACGAGTTTGCCAAACTTAAGAACGAGAGAGACACCTTCTCCGATAGTCTCGGAAAGGCAGGGATTCTGATTGCGGATCTGAGGGAAAGAATGGACCGCTCCAGAAAACTGGCTGTTGAAAAATTTAAATCCTCGGCGGATTTCTCCGAGGCTGTTGAAAGTGCATCCTCGAAGTATTTTGGTGAAGGATTTGATTTCTGCAAACGACAGCTCCGCCACCACCATCCTGATCTTGCCATTGACTTGGAGGAGATGCCTCTCGATCTCGACCTACTTGCCGAAGAGGATGAGGAAGAAGGAGAAGGAGAAGGAGGCGGGGAAGAAATAGTTGAAAAAGGAGATACGAATCCTCAGGGCGACGTAGATCCTCAAGGCGACGGCAACCCTCCCCCTTTATCATAAATGTAAAATGTAATTTGAATATATATTTGAATATAAATGTCACGATTTCTTCCTTTACAATTTTGAATGAATATTACTTTTTGGCAATTTTGGCAATGTGAACTACTTGTGCTGTTCTTTCTTAGTTTTTGAATATTGGCGACCTTGATCAAGATGCCTTCATTTCTTTTTCCAATGATCTGGAAATCTTGGTTTGGCGATCAAGATGCATCCGTCATTTTTCAATGAACTGGCAATCTTGAATAGGCGAGCAAGGTGCCTCATTTTTTAATGAGCTGGCGATCTTGACTTGGCGATCAAGATGCCTCTGTCATTTTTCAATGAACTGGCAATCTCGAGTAGGCGATCAAGATGCCTCCATCATTTTTCCATGAACTGGCGATCTTGTATAGGCGATCAATATGCCTCCGTCATTTTTCAATGAACTGGCGATCTTGAATAGGCGATCAAGATGCCTCTGTCATTTTTTCATGAACTGGCGATCTTGGATAGGCGATCAAGATGCCTCCGTCATTTTTCAATGAACTGGCGATCTTGGATAGGCGATCAAGATGCCTCCGTCATTTTTCAATGAACTGGCGATCTTGGATAGGCGATCAAGATGCCTCCGTTATTTTTCAATGAATTGGCGATCTTGGATAGGCGATCAAGATGCCTCCGTCATTTTTCAATGAACTGGCGATCTTGAATGTTATTTTTTAATGAACTGGCGATCTTGAATAGGCGATCAAGATGCCTCCGTCATTTTTCCATGAACTGGCGATCTTGAATAGGCGATCTCCAACCTGTAATTGGTGATGATTGAAATAAACTGGAGAAGTTTTATTACTCGAAATATAATCTAGGAATCGTTACAATTATTTTGCCCAAGCGAGCTGACTGAACGTTATTGGAAATATTTTTTCAAATGCTCAGCGTTCCAAGGATGGAGGAGTGCTTTTCCGTTCATATCTTCTAGCCAATAAGTCCCTGGTCTAGATACATTGATGACCTTATAAGGGCCTTCCCATGTTGGGTCTAGTTTCCCAACATTTGGCTCTTTGGTTGATAAGGTAACTTTTCGCAGAACTAGGTCGCCAAGTAAGAATGACCTATGTTTGACTCTCTGATTGAAATATTTTGCGACTTGATGTTTGTAAGCTGTTTGGCGTATGCTTGCTTGTTCCCGTTTTTCATCAAGGAGGTCGAGGTTGAGTCTTAGCTCGCTTTCATTGTTATCTCTGTCAAAGTTTGATGTCCTAAAACTCGGCATTTTGATTTCGACAGGTATCACTGATTCAGTTCCGTAAACCATGGAATAAGGCATTTCACCAGTAGGAATCTTGCTAGTTGTGTGATATGCCCATAATATGCTTGGCAAGTCTCCTACCCACTCTCTTTTGGATTTCTCCAATCTCGTTTTCAAATTTCTTAGGATGGTTCTATTAGTAACCTTCACTTGGCCATTGGCTTGAGGGTGACCAGGCGAGGAGAAATGGTGCGATATGGCGAGTTCGAGCAGAACTTCCTGAATCCATCGTTGTCGAATTGCCTGGCATTGTCCGAGATGAGAACTTTGGGAATTCCAAACCGGCAGATGATACCCTTCCAAACAAAATTCTTCGTATTCTTTTCGGTGATTTTGACTAACGGTTCATCTTCCACCCACTTTGTGAAGTAATCAATAACAACGATTAAAAACTTCCTCTGTAATGGAGCTTGAGGCAAAGGTCCCAGTATGTCGATCCCCCATTGGCGAATGGCCATGGGCTGGTAATTGGCACCATATCAGTATGAGGAAGGTGGTTGGATGGTGCGAACCTCTGGCATTTGTTGCATTTCCTGGTGTATTTTGCTACATCTTGTCCCATCTGGGGCCAGAAGTAGCCTTGGTGAATCACCTTTCGTTCCAGTGATCTCGCCCCTGAATGATTTTCGCAGATGCCCTCGTGGATTTTTCTCATCACATAATTGGCTTCGTCAGGTCGGAGACATCTTAGGAGAGGACCAGAGAAGGATCGTTTATATAAAATTCCATGAAACAGGCAGAACCTTGCAGATCTATAACGGATTCGGCGAGTTTGGAGTTTATCTGCTGGTAGTGTTCCGTTCTGGAGGTACGCGATGATCTCATCCATCCATGTTGGGTCCGTTTCTGTTGGACAGACGGGTTTGGTGACCTCAATGCTTTGTTTGGACAAAAATTCTAGGGGTATATTTCTGTCTGATATGAAATCAAAAGTTGAAGCAAGATTGGCTAGAGCATCTGCTTTTCTGTTTTCTTCTTTGGGGATCTGTTGAATGGTGAATTTTTCTATCTTCTGAGTTAAGCATTTGACTTCATCTAAATAAGCTACCATCCGTACATCCTTGGCGAGGTAATCTCCCTGAACTTGGTTGGCCACTAGTTGAGAATCACTGTAGGCTTCAATTGACTGGACTCCCAATCTTGTGGCGACCCGTAATCCGGCGAGGAGTGCTTCGTACTCAGCTTCGTTGTTGGTGACTTTAAACCCAATCCATATAGCGTATTCCATTTGTTCACCTGCCGGGGTTTGGAGAATAAGCCCTGCACCGCATCCGTGTTGATTGGAAGACCCATCTATAAACAATTTCCATTTCTCAGGCTCTTCCCCCGAGCTATCGAGGTTGTTTTCCGAGCTGTTGTCGAGGTTCTTTGTTAAGTTTGGAATCTTTGCTTCCGAGAGGACTTCTAGATCGGTCTCGTGAGTGGATTCAGCCACGAAGTCGGTTAAAGCTTGGGCTTTTATCGCCGGCCTCGGTTTGTAGTCAATATGGAATTCACTTAACTCAATGGACCATTTTAGGAGTCTCCCCGAGGTATCTGGTCATTGGAGAATCTGTTTTAACGGTTGATCAGTCAACACGGTAACGGGATGGGCTTGAAAATAATGGCAAAGTTTTTTGGCGGCGATCAGAAGGGCGTAGGCGAGCTTCTTAATCATTATGTATCTATTCTCGGCACCTATCAAGACCTTACTAACATAATATACCGGTTTCTGGACACAGTCCACTTCTCGGATGAGCACGACACTTACTACTGTGGGCGAAATGGAGAGGTATACGAACAATTCTTCGCCCATGGTCGGAACCACAAGTAGAGGAGGTGATCCTAAATATTTTTTGAGCTGTTGAAATGCTTCTTCCGATTCTTCTGTCCACTGGAAATTTTGATTTTTCCTTAGGATTTTGAAGAATGGTAAACATTTGTCCGCTGATTTGGAAATAATACCGGTTGAGGGCGGCAATTCGCCCAGTTAACTGCTGAACTTCATGGACATTTTTAGGCGAGCTCATCCTGAGCAAAGCTTGAATTTGGTCCGAGTTAGCTTCAATCCCTCGTTTGGTTACCAAGAACCCTAAGAATTTTCCGGATGATACGCCAAAAATGCATTTGGAAGGATTTAACATCATCTTGTGTTTCCTCAGAATGTTGAAAGCTTCTTCAAGGTGGGCGATGTGCTTTTCTGCTTCGAGGCTCTTGACGAGTATGTCATCTATATATACTTCCATGGTCTTTCCAATCAGCTCTTTGAACATTTTGTTCACCAATCTTTGATATGTAGCCCCAGCATTTTTGAGACCAAATGGCATGACCTTGTAGCAATACAATCCTCGTTCCGTGATAAATGAAGTTTTTTCTACGTCGGGGGAAAACATCTTGATCTGGTGATATCCTGAGAAGGCATCCATGAAGTTAAGAAACTCGTGCTTAGATGTGGCATCGACTATTAAATCAATTTTTGGCAGAGAAAAACTGTCTTTTGGGCATGCCTTGTTGAGATCAGTATAGTCAACGCATACTCTCCATTTTCTCCTTTTTTGGGGGCGACGACGACATTGGCTAACCATTTCGGGTAATGGGATTCCTTGATAATCTTAGCTCTGATGAGTTTGGTGACCTCCTCGTCGATAACTCAGAGCCGCTCAGGGGTGAATTTTTTTCTCTTATGGCGAACTGGAGGATTTTCCCGATTGGTATGTAATTTATGCATGGCGACCTGGGGATCAATACCCGGGACGTCTCCTTGTGACCAGGCAAAAACATCAAAGTTTCTTTTTAAGAATTCCACTAAAGCACTGCGCAATTCATTGGTAAGTTCTGTTCCGATCATAACGTGGCGATCAGGATATTCCGGTTGTATGGAGATTGGGGTAGTTTCTTCAAGGGGTTTGGTATTTTCGGTCTCTCAGGGATCCATCAAGACCACCTGTTCCACCTCGTCCCTTAGAGATTCCATCTCGCCATCGTTGATCGGTAATTGCTATTGGGTACTTAGTACTAGAGAGGTTTCGATCTTCATAGCCGAAATAAAACATTGTCTGGCCACTTTCTGGTCGCCCCGCACTTCGCCCACTCCTGCTGAATTGGAAAACTTCATTTTCAGGTGGTAAATTGAGGTGATCGCCCTAGTTCCACCTAGAGTGGGGTGACCTAAAATGGCATTGTAGGGAGAAGGACAATCTACCACGATGAAGTCTTGTCAAACGGTAGCTTGGCGAGATTCTGTCCCCAAAGTAACTGGTAACTTAACCCATCCCAGCGGATGAGTTAGATTTCCTCCAAATCCTACCAAAGGCGTTGAGAAGGGCTGCAATTTGTCGAGCCCTATTTTCATCTTTTTGAATGCTGATATGAACAGAATGTCAGCCGAACTACCATTATCGACCAAAATTCTTTGGACGGTAAAATTGGCGATGATGGCTGAAACGACCAAGGCGTCGTCATGAGGTAGGTGCAGGCCTCTCAGGTCATCATTGTTGAAGGTAATTGGTAGGTGGATATCGGCCATTGGCGAGGAGAACTTCTGGTGTGCCTCTTGCTGGACGAATTCAAACTTCGTCCCAATCCAAACCCGCCGTGTATTACCTGAATGTCTCCAGCAGTAGGTCGATTGTCGCCGTATCTTCTTTCCGGTGAATTGGAAGAAGGGCGATCACCAACATACTTTCTCAGATACCCTCGTTTGATGAGGTCGGTTATTTGCTCCTTTAGATGAAAGCAGTCTTTTGTGTTATGGCCATGGTCTCAGTGAAACTCGCAATATTTGTTTTTATTTCTCTTTCGGGGATCAGTCTTGATTTTCGAGGGCCACTTGACGAACTCTTCATGCTTGATCTCTGTAAGAACTTGGGCAATAGGAGCATTAAGCGGGGGTAACACCAACTCTGTGCGGCGAGGTGGGGTACGAGGTCGCCTATCATTGGTTCGTCTCGAGTCTTGATTAGGCTTCTTGCTCCTCCATTCATCGTCCCTATAATCAGATCGCCTTGTATTAGGCTCTTTTCTCTTATAATCATCCTTTCCTTTTCGCCTTCATTTGGCTTCGGCCAATTCCTCCGCGGTGATGTACTTATCGGCTTTACTTTGGAGAACAGACAATGTCTCCGGAACATTCTTGGACAGAGAATCGAATAATGGACCTGGGCGAAGCCCCTCCATCATTGCCATGACAACTACTTTGTCACTGGGACCTTCAACTTCTAATATGGCCTTGTTAAATTGTTTCACATAATCTTTCAAGTTCTCTGTTTCCTTCTGGTGGATAGTGAAAAGGTGGGATGCATTCTTCTGCCTGACCCTGCAGCTTATGAAATTGGCAACGAACCGTCTGCTCAGATCACCGAATGAATCAATGGTTCCGAGAGATAACTTCCGAAACCATGACCTCGCCGACCCCTTCAGTGTAGCGGAAAAAGCTTTGCACATGACTTCGTCCGAGTACCCTTAGAGATGCATCAGGTTTTTATAAGAATCCAGGTGATCCATAGGATCCGTCTTGCCCTCGTAGATCCCGAGCTGAGTAGGTAGTTTGAATCTGTACAACACCTTGGCTCTCATTATCCTTTGGGTGAAAGGTGGTTCAGTTTGTCTGATCAAAGCATCTACGGTTATCGGGGCACTGGTCCCCGTGTTGATGGCGTCCAGGCGGGCGTCCAGGTCCCTAATCTTCTGGGAAGTGGATATATCTTGGCGGCCTAGGTCCTGATGGATCCGATGAGGAGATCTACCTCGCCTTACCCCTTCGCTTTCTAGCCCTGGCGTCTTGCTGGATGATGATCCTAACGATGGGCTTCTTGGGCTCCTTTCTTGTCGAGGGTGAGGACTAGGGGAATGACGGCGCCTGTCTCGCCCGGTGCTATGGTGACTTTGAGATTCATTCCTTGATAAATGAGAATGACGAGGAGCCGGAGGAGGTGGTGGGCGATTATTCGTGGTGAGGTGCTATATGAGGAGGGTGTTATTTTCATTCATGATTCTCATCTGTTCGGTCATCCCACGTATCTCATGATGAAGGCCCTCTAGATCTGGAGCTTGGCTAGCGTTAGCCATTGGATGGGATCTATTCTCTAGAGGGCTACTGGTGCTTGGTCTAGATAATAATCGGTTGCGCAGGTGCATAGGGTAAAGAGAACTATCGTTCCCACAGACGGCGCCAAACTGTTGTGGTAAAAATCTGGGAGAGCAACCAACAGTCGGAATTGCTCCTCGGCCTCAGCGCTGGACCTCGGCTAAACTGCGGCGACCTGCACAGCAATGAGTAAAAGTAATCGACCGGGGTGAGGCCACTCAAAACCCCTCCGGCGTATGAATCAAACCAAGGCGATCTAAAAATAAATTAAGGTAGTATGGAGAGCACGACGATAAAAGTGTGGTGCCTGTGTTGAGAGTACCTTTTTAGTTATGGGGGAGCGACCTTTATATAGACGGAGCAATGAGCCGTGTCTATTAATCATGGCGATTTCTTCGGAAGGATAAGTATGGGAAGATATCCCAATAAAATCTGGAGATTAACATCAGGGTGCCATCTGGTGATCAATCCGTAATTGTAGGCGTTGCAATGGAGCTGGAGTCTATTGGAGACAGTTCTCTTGTAGAGGTGGAACTTTTCATGGAGGTGGACTCCAATTGGGCAGAGGAATAACAGAGGAGGAGTCTCATGGCAACAGTCTTCTAATGGAGACGGAATTTGGAGAAACAAGTCTGTTGTGGAGACGTTTCTCCTTTAGGCGAGATGAATCACCTCGCCCAGAGGCGATCTGGGGTAACCGTTCATAAAGACGAAGCGGAGCTCAATTTTTTAATAGTACGAGGCGACCAGGAAGATGTGTTGGGAACATTAGGGCGACGTGCCTTGCTCGGAATATATTGGATTTAGGACTTGTCCGAATTATCTCACATCACCTTCAATCTTCACAGTGCACTAATTCTTCTCCCCACCCACCCACCCTACCTATTTATAATTTTGTGGGTTTAGTTTATCAGAGGAGAGAAAGAAAATAAGGATATTAAAGTCAATTTATCACTTCTGATAACGCATAACTCAATTTATCAGGGGTTGGGGGGAGAGTTGCGCATAACTCATTCCATATGGGGAAAAGTAAAATTAATTTTTATAGCCTATGAAATTAGTATATGTAGGGCAAGTTGCAAATAACTCATATCATACGGGGAAAAAGAATCTTCAAGTTTTCAAACAGGCACTATTTGTATAAATCAGAAGATTGTGACTATTCGCGAACTAAAGAAAAAAATTCAGGAAAACAATCGTAATCTTCCTTCCGTATAAATTCGAAACGGCTTGACCATTCGCGAAAGAAAATTAAATCCAGAGAAGAAAGTATAATTTTTATCAGTTTAGAAATTAAAGTAATGGAATAATTTTTTTAAAAAAAATAATATGCAATTAGCCCAAGCCCAAGCCAGGACACGCAACTGCTACACTTGGGTTATAACCATAAGTTAATGGATCAAACTCACTTTGTACATACCTCCTCTCTAAAAACTTGAGGTGTTCAATGGTCCAATTTTTTAAAGTCAAATTTGAGCTTTATATGATCACTAACTTTCTTTTATTTTTTCAATATGGGAAAAACTTTTCTATCCACATTTTTCCTTTCAATAAAGTTTCTTTGAGAAATAAGTTATCATTCAAAACAACTCGATTTTGGATAAATTAATACATTAAATTCTTCTACTTATTTAGAATAACATGAGCCAATTATTATTCATCTAATTTAGTATATAAAACTTAATTAAATTTTAATCTCAATATACTTTCACAACACCTTATCAAAATCCATCTTCAAACAGAAATATCTTGCCTGCCTTAGATTTGTTATTACAATCTGGAAGAATAATCCTCTATGTTGCTTGCTTTTCTCACTCAACCAAAACCTGTCAGAGTTAATTCATTTTCAATTTGGTCAACAAGTAAAAAACACAAAGTGGACATGTACTTATAATGCCTAATACATTATACGAAACATCAGTACTCATACCATAAAAAAGCTCGAGTGATTCGATCATCCTGTGGGGGCATCGGAATAGTCAAATAAATCTTTGGATTTGTTAGAGGGAAATGCTACAATAAATGTCAAATATCACTTACACCTATTGTGTAGTTGAGCTTATAAAATGTTATAATTTTTTATCTGTCATTTTATAGGACAACTAGATTAAAATATAATTTAATCAAAAATTCTTAAAAAATATATTTTAAGGGTTAGATTCAATAAAAAAAATTATTTTCTCTCTATAAATTCAGCTCTAAATCTTTGATACAAATACAGGATTTAAAATTGTGTAGGTGCTCTCTTTCTTGGTTGATCAAGTATGGTCATATGATAAGGATTTTATTGTCTCAAAAATGTTTTTAAAGCACCAATTTATTAAAATAGTCAAATGATGCATCAGACTCGAGAAGCTTAATGTATAGAACTAGTAATTGTCCGGGTTCACAGACACTACGCATTATGTAAAAAAAAATTAGATGTACTCGTTAGAAAATAGATAAAATACATTTCATTTATATACGAAAAGGTACATTGCTAAAATATGAAGAATACAAAAATATTATTAATTTAGGAGAAATAAGAGGAAAAGAAATAAGTGTTTTAATTTATTTTTTTGTGAATCTCACTAAAAAAAAATGATTCAAAAGTAAAAAATTTGTCAAACTTTAGAGATTTTTTTTCTATTGAATCAAAATCTATGTAGGCCCCACATATTTGAAAAGAAGGAAGTGATAGTTTTAGGGAGAAAAAATAATCTTAGGTGAAATCTCAGCCGTTGTATTCACTCAAATGAATTTCAACCATAGATAGCGAGAGATAGTTTTTGAATTCAAAATGAATTGTAATTTATATTATAGATATTAACCACCATCGATTTAGTTATGAAATAAATCCTTAGGATTTGGTTGGGTTAAATATTTTGGTATAGAAAAAAATAATAATAATAATAATAAATTTAATTTTTCTGGATTTAATATTTTTCATTTAAAGAGAGATTGACGCGCGTCCACTTGTATTTTTTAAATTTTAATATTATACGAGCATACAAAACAGTCACACAATCGGTCACCTCTAAAAAAGTTAGTTCACCCACGTATTTTTTGTTACAAATTTTCTTGTTGGTTTTTGTGTCCCTGAAATTATTGTTTTAATTGTTGTTTATTTATGTGTAAAAGAGGTCACATCATTACTTGACACATCCTTAGTTAACCGTTTGGGAATTTACAGCTGCTTTAGTTTTTAAATATTTTTATTTTTAGTTAGTTGTTTTTATTATTTAATTAAAATTTTATTTTTTTAGTTATTTTAACAAGAAAAATTAAAAAATATAAAAAAAAATATTTAATTTGAAAAAAGTTAACTATGACAAAAAAAATATTTTTAAATAAAAATAATTTCTTCATCTTTAGTAATTTTTTTCTAAATTGTATGATTTTTGTTATTTCAAACTCTTCCATTTAAGAAGAATTGAAAAAGTATAAAATTATGATTAAACGATAAAAACAAATCAATAAAAAAAAAATTATAAACCAAATCAATTAAAAAAATCCAAAAAAAACTTATTCAAATATGGCCCGATTTATTAGAGTGCACACATAAGTTATGTTTGGATGACAAAAATCTTGAGGGAGTATGTGAATGCTATTGTCAGTCCATGTGATTCCATCATTTGGATGTGGTTGAAATAGAAATGTGATTCCATATCTCTCATTTTAGTCGGAATAGAATTTCCTTTCTGTGGAGGAATTTGATTCATCTACTCACCTAATCTTGGATTACTCCCTCATTCAGAAATCAAATTATTTTTTGATTATGCCTCCGACCAAATTCACATCTATAAATATAACACAAGTTACTATATTACAATTATGTTGTAAAACATAAACAAATTATCTTTCTAAATTAATTTTCATTTAAAAAAATAATTTTTTTTTATTTAATGATGTTTTAAATTATTTTTTTCTTCAGTAATCTTTTTTAGTTTTTAGTCATTTTTTCTTCTTTGATTTGTCTTGATTAGATAAATCAGAAAAGTAAAAAAAAATCATAATTTTTTCTTACAAAAAACCAATAAAATTAAACTGATTTTTTTATATGATTAATTTTATAATCCATTTAGAATAATTTTTTATTTTAGTAGTAGCTTTTGGTAAAAAAATATTTTATTTTTACTCTTTTGATTCTTTTAATTAAGATGAATCAAAAAATAAAAAAGACATCTAAAACAGAAAATAATATTAAAAATTCTATCTATTTCCAAATCTGACCAAAAATGTGTTTTTTGAAAAATAAGTAAAGTCAATTTAATTTCTATTTTTCAAATTGTAAACCAAACGCTTCAATAAAATTTAATTTTTTTTGTAAATAACATTCACAAGTATCACATTATTGAGAATAAGATTACTGGGAATAGCATTTTTATTCCTGATTCTTGATTCTTGCCATCTAAACACACCTCAACTAAGGCTTAGCAGACTAGGTTTTTTCAAGTTATTTTAGTTGTATAAGTTTTTTTCGGTAATTTTGGTTTTATATTTTATTTTGCATATAGTTTTATCCTTCAATCGAAATTCAATATTTTTTTGATTTCTCTTAACAAGAGTAATCTAAAAATATATAATTTTTTATTACACGATTAAAAAATTACATACTGACAGATAAAAAAAAAGTTAGAAATTAAAGCAGATAAAAAAATTTAAAAAAAAATTAATTTAGTACTCTCCCCTTGAAAATTGTCCAATTAAATGATAACAATACCCAGAGCTGATAAAGAGGATAGTTGTGGCGCGACGACTAACACACTGTCCTCGAGATATTTTTTTTCCACCTTTCCATTAAAAAAATCAAAATAAATAAAATGTCTATTTTACCCCCTTTTCTCTGTTTAACTTCACTTTTCTTTTCAAGGTCTCTCTTCCCTAGATGAATCTTCCAATAATCGAGATGCTCGAATTGGTCAGTGAGATTAAATTATGTTTATAGATACCTTTGGCAGTAATTAATT
>BRYE01000027.1:21009312-21014312 GCA_030159115.1 Actinidia arguta var. hypoleuca | reverse complement strand
GGGGGGGCGGTAGAGAAATAGATGGAGGATGGGGGAAGAAACGATGAATTGTTTTTTTGTGTGTGGTTTCATTTTGGTCCACTTCTTTTGTAAAATATCCGAAGTGTCCCCCCAATTTTTCTCTTTTAAAGGACTAGGAATGTAGAAGAAAAATGTTTGCTGGATTTATATTAAACGATTAAAAAAAAATTCTCTTTTTTTTCTGAAAATGAATGAAAATAGGCTCTGGAATGTCCACAACTCGACCTGGATTCAACATTTAACTTTTTTACTGTACTGATGTCTGGATTTGGGTATTAATGATGCAAAAACCAGGATCCTCTTCCTTGTCTTGTAAAAAAAATAAAAAAATTCACTCCCATATGTTTAGAGAGTGTTTGATATAATGGAACTGATATAATTGTTTAGTTAATAGAATTTAAAAAGTTTTAAAATTGAGATTTCAAGAATTAGATTTATTTTAGTTTTTGTATGATGTTCTTTGGGTCATAATCATAAGTTGTGTTAAGACACTTTTATCACTACTATAGAAAAAAACAAAAATTGCTCAGCTCTGCTAAACATGCACATGGCCTCCTGGTGAAGTAAGGTAGTAAGGGTCAATTTGGAACAATAGAAAAGAAAAGGAATAGTTGTGTATTTTTCACCTAGGTCTAAAAGAAGAGAAATGAATTTTATTTATTACCATCGTGTTTGGATGAAAAAGAAAGTGCATCAGGTGAGAAAAGAAGTTCTCCTCCTTTCTTTGTGTTTGATGGACAGGACAGTCTTGATATAATACTAACAATTCATAACAAATTATTTTTTATTTCTCACAAAAAATAGTAAAAAACGAAAGAGACTTATAGTAAGGAAAGTTTCTTTTCTCTGCATTTCTCATTTATTTTCTAGTTTAAACATAAGATATATTCTGGTCGTTTTCATTTCTTATTCTTTCTCATCCAGTGCCCTCGTACCAAACGAGTTGTAAGATAAAACGAGCAATTAAGCGTGGTTTGGGATTGCTACAATATTACTAATTTGTCTGTTTTGGTTTGCTATTTATATTGGCTTTAATGATTTCTTTTTATTTTTATCAAAATTTTATTCATTTTTTGTTACTAATTTGATCTAGTTTGAAAAGAAACTAGTAATTACCCGTGACCACGGGCACTACTAAAAAAAAATACATATTAAGCGTTGAATTAAAAAAAACTTATGTGGCCTCATATATTTGAGAAGAAAAAAATTATATTATTTAGAAAAAAAATAATCTCATGTCAAATCTCAGCTATTGGATTAACTCAAATGATTTTCAACCATAGATAGTGAGAGATAGTTTTGAGATTCAAAATGAATTATGTTTTAAGTTATAGATAATTAATTTGGAATATTTTAAAATATTTGTGTCTTATATTATATATTTTTTGGTCGTTATTATGATAAATTTATTTAAATATTTATTTTTACTTAAATATTTTTATTACAACCATTAGATAAATTAATTTTAATAAATATAAAAAATTAAATTAAAAAAATAGACGTATCAAAATAACTTTCTTTTCTATTTGAGGTAATTTTTTATCTGTTTTATTTTTCACCTTTTATTATTTTTAATAAAAAAATTTATTATTATTTGCAAATTTAATAAACTTTTATAGTTTTAGGCTCTTATCGTCAAAATAATTAAAATAATATAAATTTTTGATCAAATAAAATAAATAATAAAAAAATAAAAATAAAAAAGAGAAAAAAAAATGTGTTTTAATTTTTTTTATTGTGGGTCCCACTAAAACAATGATCCAATAGGTAAAACATATGTCCATTTTTTTTCAAAAAAAAATTATCTATTGGATAAAAGTATATGTGGGTTCCACACCTTTTAAGAAAAAGGAAGTGATAGTTTTGGGGGGAAAAAAATAATTTCAGATGAAATATCAGTCGTTAGATTAATTCAAATGAATTTAAATCGTAAATAGCGCGAGATAGATTTAGAATTCAAACGTACTTGTGATTTGTATTATAGATATTAATTCAAGACAACAAAAAATTATTGTTTACTCGACTTATAATAAGACTAGTAATTGTCTGTGTTCACAGGTATTATATAAAAAAGAGTGTGTCTCCTCCTTTTGTAATTCATTCGTTCGATTAGTGGATTATTGATTTCTCTCCGTAGACGTTGGCATCAGTGGCCAAACAACGTAAATCTTTATTATCTTTTATGTGTATGATCGATGATTTATTTTGAGCACAACAAAATTATAAATTGGAAGTTGTGCCAAACATTTTTCGCATACCAATAGAAAAGTTTTTTTCCTAAAGAATGGAGCTAAAAATTTGCTTTGTTTGACTCTATGCTTCCCCATGTTTAACAAATAAGAGAAAATTTCAGTGGCCTCCATTGAGGTTTCTGACAAATACAACTATCTTCCTTATAATTTTTAAAATTACACTGATCTTTTTTACTTTTAAAATTATTATCAAAATTCGATCCTAGAGTTAATTTTTATACAAAAATAACATAATTTTCCTTATGTTTACAACTTTTAATTTTTTTTTTCTCAATACACTAATTCAAATAAAATAAATATTATCTTCTTTTTTTCAAAAAACACAATTTATTTATAAATTATTATTTATTTATTTTTATTAATACGTATTTAAAAAAAAATAATTGATCTAAATAATTTATTTTTTAAATACTCCTAATCAAAACTCACTTAAAAAAATATTCTCATTTTTAAAAATAAGAATATTTATTTTATTTGAATTGGTGTATTGAAAAAAAAAAATTAAATCCCTAAACATAAGAACAATCTTGTTGTTTTTGCACAAAAATTTATTCTAGGAGAATTTTAACAATAATTTTAACAATAAAATAAATAATATAATTTTAAAAATTAAAAAAAATAACATTATTTATTTGAAACCACAGGGAAGGTTAGTGAAAGTTTACCCTATAAATAAACATCAAGTTGATGGGTTTGGTATGCGCTGATCAGAAAACATGACTTGACAATCACCGACCCGAACCCCCGAGCCCGAGTGAGTGGAAGTAAGAGTCTTTTAAATGGACGAATATGATGCTGACACGTTAACTCATTTTTTTATTTTGAAAAAAAAAAGAAGCTTAACTCTAGGGCTACACTTGGAGCCAAAGTTGTTCCTTTTGTACTTGCCTGAGTACCGTTTTGGCTACCATTTCAGATTTATCACAATATATATTATAAACATTTTAAAATGAATTTCATTGATCTCCTTTGAGATTTTTAACAAATACAATCATTTCTCTTCTAGTTTCAGAAATAATACCGATCTCTCTTAGTTTTAAAAATATTGTCAATATTTCTTGTAACGCTAGTTTTTGTGCAAAAATAACAATCTTATCCTCAGATTTAGGGCTGTTGATTTTTCTCATCATTACACCCATTAAAAAATAAATATTTTTTTAAAAAAAAAAAAAAAACTAATAACTAATTTATTTTCAATTATGTTTAGATTAGGAGCACCTAAAAAGTAAAATATTTAGATTAATTTTATAAAAAAATTCAAATTCTTATTGATGGCAAAGTTTAATTTTTTAAATACATTTTGATTAGGAATAAAGTAAACTATTTTAATCAATTATTTTCAAAGAAATTACTTATTGATAAAAAATAAAAATAAAGTAGTTTACAATCAAATAATGTTTTGAGGAAAAAATTTCAATCAATTTATTGAGAAAAAATTGAAAGCTCTAAATGTAAGGACAAATTTTTATATTTGTATAAAATTAACTCAAATGAAGAATCTTGACAATAGTTTCAAAAATAAATAAAGTTAGTGCTATTTTTAAAATCACAATAGAAGTTGTATTTGTCAGAAATCTCAGGGGAGATTAGTGAAATTTATCTAATATTTTATTATTTTTTTAAAATAAATATATTATAAACAACATGATATTTAATTAAGCATATTAAGTTCTAAGACATTCAAACAAGAAAACATAAATTTCAAGTAAGAAACACAATTTTTAAAACACTGTATAGTTCAAAAATTACCAAGAAAAACTTTTAAAACTTTAAAATTTATAAAAATATTTATTTTGTCGGTTTGGAGTGAATAGGCCGGTACCACCCAATACATGCCGATATTTTGAGCCCTATAAAACAAAGAATTTAGCGTGGCCATTTTTGTCGGTCATACCAACCATCCCATTGAGCTGTATAAAACATAGTACTCTTTTTTTCTCTCTAACTGCTATTTCGTGCACCTTACAATCAATCAATACACGGTGAACGTCCAGAAGTGCAAGTAGAGCACTTATGTAAATTGGATTTATTTTTTTGTTTTTTAACACTTTCTTTAAAAAAATTTAAAAAATAACATAATTGAGCGAGTCGTCAGTGTTATTGGCGACTCGCGAGCCGAGCTGCTAATGACAATAACGACTCTCGAATGTAGCAAAATGACGTCGTTTTGGTGCAAATTTTGAAAGAAAAAAAAGAGAGAGGTAGGGAGAGAGATAGGGGAGAGAGTTTGCCGCCACCACCACGGCCACAAGATCTGAGGGAGAGAGGGGGGGAGAGGGGTTGCCCCTACTCTCACCATCACCACCACAACCGTTTGAGGGATAGGAACAAGCTTGTGCAATCTACGTTTGAATGGTACGTTACAGTTAAAGTATTATGAATTTTATTTTTGATTTATTTTGATAATTTAAATCGTTAATATTATATTAATTAAAATTTTTAATATTGTAAAAAATTATGTTTGATCGGATACATAACAATAATCGATTAATATCAACTTATATCAAGATAAGTGGTTATAATTTTGTGTATTAATTTAATTTTTTACAGTACTGATCTTTACAACAGAGCCTATAATATGAACTATTTAAATTATCAAAATGAGCCAAAAATGAGACAGACTTGGATTATACCAATGCAGTCCAATTGCCGAACTTCAGAGAAGCCAAGTCCCTAGGGATATTGTCTTTTTGTGGGTAGATTGATTTTTAGTAATGCTATAGAAAT
>BRYE01000027.1:21001812-21004312 GCA_030159115.1 Actinidia arguta var. hypoleuca | reverse complement strand
GCTGTAAAGGCAGAATGAAGGTTAGGGTTTAGATGGCTCTGATACCAAAAAGGAATTTATGTAAAGGCTTGATTTTATTATTAAGCATCATATCAATATATAATACAATCTCTAACTTAAATAAGGAAAGTTAATAAAAGAGAATAAAGAAAAAAAATAAAAGTTTCCTAATCTAATTAGGAAGACTACTAAATAAGAGAATATTTCCTAATCTAATTAGGAAAACAAATCTTCTATTTTCAATAGTTATTAATATCTATTAATTTTGATTTTTTTCCCTCAATGATTAATTCAAGGAGTTTTACAAAATTAATTATTTGAATCATAGATCTAAAATTATTTTGAGTAGAATTAAGCCAATTAAAAAATAAGTAACGTTGATTGGGAGTAGAGAGAAAGATGAGTAAATTTTTACTGCAACCCTACGGTGATCACTAATTAATAATATTATCTATAAATATAATGAGAGAACTTTAGGTTGGTAAGCGCAAATGTCAACGTAGTGGGATTTGTTATATAAATATATCAATTTTTAATTTAATAATGGTACGATAACGTAATATTATCGATGTAATAAATTTTTTCAGAAATAACATGTGGGGCCCGAAAGGGATCATGTGGGCCCGGCGATAGCGATGCGCTGACGTAGCAATGCGTTGTCCGCCATTTCCACACTCGCTTTTAATGGCGTGTACATAGTACATACACACATACATGATATGTACTTATCGATGTGATCATCCATGTCGTGGCTATTAGGCTATCACCCATTGGATGGGACCATGGATGTTTTTCTGAGTGTGTACATATATGCATGATGGGGACGGATGTTAACATCGCCCAGGCAATTGTCTAAAGTAGAGTTGTTAAATGGGCCGGCTTGATCTGGTCCAGTCTGAATATAGTTCGAATTTTTTGAATTTTGGATCGGGTTGGATTAACTTAAAAAAAATTAGATCGGGCTCAGGCATGACTTAATTTTGTTAGTGGTCGGCTCAATTCAAAAATTGAGCTTTTTTACTTTGGGCATGGGCTCGGATTGGGCTTTGAATTAAGCCCGTTCGGGCTTGAACTCGGGTTAGGCTTTAAACGGGCTCGTTCGAGCTCGAATTTGGGCCAAAATTATTTTTAAAAATGAGAGAGAAATAGATTAAAAATCAAATACATACTAACAAAAATGGACCAAAATTTTAAAAAAAATATTATTTTAATTTATTATATAAAGTTATAAAATTATTCTTCTATTTTACAATTTGTGATATTTTTTTATATTATGTTTGGGCTGAATTTTATACTGTATTCTGGATGAAAGAAAAAAAAAATCAAATCGGGCTTGGTCTTAGGCCCATTCAAGCTCGAGCTCGGACTCATTTGGCTCGAGCTTAGGCTCATTCGGGCTCAGACTCGGACCTGTTCGGACTTTTGAGCTTAATTTTAATAAAAAAATTCGAACCCATTTTATAACGGGATCAAACTCGAGACCATTCGAACTCAGATTGAACTCGAGCTATACGGAATCGGGCTGGGCTCAAGTGGCCCACGGCCAGCCCAGCCCATTTGATAGCTCTAGTCTTCAGTAGCGTGAAAAAAATTTCGCGAAACAGTTGTACCACGTAATCAGTGGCACGTACTATAAGGAAGTAAGGGGCAGATTTAAAACAGATGTCTCAAATTTTATTTTCATTCTTATTATTAGTAGGTATTTATTATTTTTATTTTTTGATTTTCGATAGAGATTAAATTAGCTATCACATCTTCTAAAGAGATAGGAATTTTTTGCCCCATCCTCGTTTTCTTCTTCTTCTTCTTTATCAACTACAAATTATTTACTTTCAAATGTGAAAAAAAAAATAACATAATAAATAAAGAATAACTTAGTAAAGAATACCTCGTTGTCTATGTTCTTATATATTTATTATTAGTAAATAATATAAAATATATATTAAATAATATAAATATAATAAATAAAATATATATTACTCTAGCTAGGCGGAGGTGGGGAGAGTATCAAGGCAAAGGTATACAAAATCATTTCCACTCCATCCCTAATTTTTTTTCTCCATATTTTTTCTTATTCCCACCCGATCCCCATGAAAATATGTGGATATTCGTCTCAACCGAGATGGTATGAAGCGGAGTTTGACTGTCATCTCTACATACTGTTATTGTTACATTGAACATTTACTCCCGTTCTCTTTTTTGAGAATCGTAACAACATCACAACATTACAATGGGAGACGAGATTGGTGAAGTTTGAACTCAAGGCCTTTTTTAGCTAGTTATAGAATCAAAATACTAAAAATCACAATGTTACTATATTGATGTAACGCTATTTTAATATAATTTCTAACTGTCTATTGTCAAATCAAAATGTATTAAAGATTCAATTATTGATAATGACTTGACAAGTTTGATAAAACTATTTCTTGTGCTCAAATTGCCACCAAGTTTGAGTTCACCAAACTTGGCAAGGATTTGCCTAACTATTAAAAATCTATTT
>BRYE01000027.1:20979312-20996812 GCA_030159115.1 Actinidia arguta var. hypoleuca | reverse complement strand
ATATTAAAAAAAAAAAAAAAGAGTATTGTATCTATTTCTACGCAGGTTAGTCACGTCCATTTATAATTTCTAAGAGGTATGCAAATTTCTAACTGTTTTGACTTTTCTCACATGCCAGGTTGATAAGTTATTCTAACATGTCGAATAAAATTGTTGCTAAACGGAAATTTGATGAAAAATCTTTAAATTTTAGAATTTTATTAATCTGCCTCTCTTGCCATGCTTTAATTTTGGAATAAGATTGGTTCGGAATGAGATGTTTGTTAAATAAATTTTGGTGAATCGCTATATATACCATTTGCAAAGGTACGCAAGAGTTGATTACTATATTTTTTTTTAATAATGAAAAATTCTAAGTACTATCTAATAAAATGAAAACTAGATAAATCTTTATGAAAGTACATTAAAACATGTAAAATTTTTTTAAATATTCATACAAATTAAGCAGTGTTAGCAAAATCGTTCCATAAATATGTAATCATTTTCTCTCTAATACAATATTGTCAAAAAAAACAAATGAACATACCTTCTTCTACTTTATTTTCTTTTCCTCCTTTTGATACTTTCTTTTCTTTCTTCTCTACAAATCTAAAGCTTTAAAACACAACGTAACTTACACGATTACAACATTAGGACATATTTTTTTCTTTCTTCTCTACAAATCTAAGCATCAAAATACAACGTAACTTACAGGATTACATCATTAGGACATATATTTCCAAGTTATGACTCCCCATCGAAGGGAGGAGTCAATTTAATTTCCAATTTCTTAGCACTTGCCAAGTAACTTACGCGACTAATATAACCACCACTTTTACGTTGTATTTGGATGAAGGTTTTTTGAGAAAAAAAGAAATAAAATAAAAATAAAAAATTAGAAGATTTAAGCGTTTAAGATCATTGAATTCTTTATTTTTTTTCTTTTATTTTTTCTTATCAAATCTTTGATCCAAATACAGTCTTATCTTGTAATTAATGTTTGGGGACATTAAGAGACGACGCAATATTTTAATCTTGGAGAGATAAATGTACATACAAAACACATGATTCATTATCTACATATGAAATATAATACTAATTTTTTAGGATAACAAACTTATATAATTTAAAAATATTAATAGGTAAGACTGTTATAAAATTAGAATTTTTAAAATTTTAGATTGACGATCAACCCAGTCACTCCCCTGGATCCATTCTTGAAGCATTACATTGACCATCTTGAGGTTCATAGTTGGTACAAATTCACCTTCCGCCTTTTCAAAATTTCCCTTATCAGCATTTGTCGATTTAAAGGAAAACTAAAAATATAAAATGGGTAATTATATTAATACCCTCACCCAAAATGACGTGTAATTTTTTTACCTTCGCCACCACTAATTTAAACGCTGCGATAGGATTTTATATTTGTTGATGAAATAAAAAAGATAAAAAAGAAGTAAAAAATCAAGTTGAATTCCTTTCCTTTGTTTGGTTGAATTAGAAAAATGAGAAAAAAATTTAGGATGTATTAGCCAAAAATTCATTCTTTAATTTGGTAATCCGGAGAAAATTAAATAATTATAGAGAAATCATATTGTCTTTAAATTTGAACTAAGAAATATTTTTCTAATTCAAAAATGGATCGTATATATTCACTTAGTTATATAACCTTACGTAAGTGAATCTAAATAATTTATTTTAAATTTAAATTTTTTTTATTAATCTAAATTCGAAAACTATGGTACTATTGATACTTATAAGTAATTTTCGTTTCTCCTTATCAAATTTAAGACCTAAAAATTACACTAGCGACAAATATGGGAATCGTTACTACTATCACTTCATCATTGGTTCCTCTAACTTTCTCATTTTCTTTGTTCTTTTTCTCCACTAAATTCTTGATCAAAGCACAACCTAAGGCTGTATTTGGATCAAGGATTTGTATTTGGTCAAATGCAACCTATGATTTTATTTGGATCAAGGATTTGGTATGAAAAAATAAAATAAAAATAAAAAATAAAAAATATAAAGGAGCCAACTGTTTGATACCGTTAAATCCTCTAATTTTTTTCTCTTCTTTATTTTTTCTTACCAAATCCTTTATCCAAACACAACCCAAGATAAAGAAAAGTGAAATCCCTCAATCATCTGTTCATGTGGTTCTTGCAGCATAAGTTAAAGAGAAGTGGGAAACAAATTGCTTTCATGATGGCTGCTATTGATTGCTCAAATAGAACCAACACATATAAACAGGTGATATATGCAATAAAACCAATGTTTGGCCAGCAACATGGGTTGTGTTTTGTCATTAAACATTGATATCTTGATATCATCTTCTTCATGTTGCTTAACGGAGGACCCATTGCTGTTTATGTTCCAAAGATAATTAAGTGTTTGGAATATCTAGTCACATCATGGAGATTTTATAGGTGACTCAAAGATTTGCATCTTCAATGCAATAAGATCCAACTGCTAAGGGCCAATATCTACACAGGTTTTGTGCAGAGTCCAAAGCCACACACAAAAAGGGAAAAAAAGAAGATAAAAAGTAAGAAAATCAAAGATGTTATGACACTTGAATGACTAGAAACATTAGCGTTTGAAGCATTTTATACAGGGCATCTGATTTCTTCAGTTCAGTCTTAGAATGCAAACAACTTTAAAAAGTTTGAAAAAAACTATTTTTTGAAAAGTTGTAGTGTGGGGTTCTGGTGAGAGGAATGATGGATCAGGAAATCTAAGATATACACTCATGCGTGACGTCCGTTGTGTCAGTGAGTAGGTGATTGACCCAGCTGTGCCCCTACGGCCTGACAGGTAGCCCGCTATCATTCAGTTGACGTCTTTTCCCAGATGTGGGGTTGTCAGTAGGGATTCTGACGTGCAAGACACCTTCTGTCACCTAACATCCATTGGGGACATCACCTACCGTTGTCCTTCATCCGGGCCCCAGTGCGATCACTGTCCTGAGCTTGCTAATCAACAGTAGCTCGGTAGCATCGGTGCCTTAAGCTCGGGCGATGACTATTGATAGTAACATCCGCTTCGAGCTCCGATGTGGGTATCTCCTGGTTTGCTTCAGGTTGATTGCCCCAGCGTAGGTTTACACCCTAGCATGGCCGGTTTCTGTCGTTGTGTATTTTATCCCCTTACAATTGTCCCTCAGTTCGTATGAGCTCGGTTAATACTTACCGAGGTCATGTGAGCTAGACGTGCTCGCTTTCGGCTGTCGTCTATGGTGGTTCAAAGCGCGTGAACTCTCCATTAGGCCTCTTCGTGTCCCAAAGCGCGGATCTCACGCTCTTCATTTTGGGCAGCGGATTTTCTGCCTTCCATCATGATTGCCATTCGTTCATTTCCCCTGGTCGGGTCCTGGTCTTCCGTCATGATGGAAAACTCTTCGTATCCAGCGCACACGCAACATTACTTCCTCCCTTGTGCTCCTATATAAAGGTAGAGCCTGGGGAGGTTTGTTCAGAATGAAAATGTGTCTTCTCTTCTACTACTGTTGCCATAAGATCGCCGGTAGCTCTTTTTCGGCTGTCATATGGGTTTTTCACTTTGGTTATAGAGAGTTCATTCCCTCAAATTCGGTGGGAGGGGTCACGTCTCTTCTACGAATCCTGATTTTGGGAGTTTTTCTCGTAACTGACGGACAATCTGTATTGAGCAGCAAGTGCTCTCTTATATCTAATGATCACTCAATTAAGAGCCACGAGTGCTTCCTCGTAACTGATGGACAATCTGCTGCTAGCAGTGAGTGATTCGTACATTCACCCTTGCCAGCATGTGATTCTGGAGGTTTTAGCCCATCAAAAGGGATATATCGCGGTGCAAACGCTTGTTTGATCGTTCGGAGTTAGATCCCACATATAGTCTGGGTGCCTTTGTCCCTGGTCGTTCATATCCATGCTCTAGGCAATTCTTCACGTATGTCCTCTAACCTTGCCCAACCTCGGTTGGAAATGTTACAGCTCGGTTACGATGGCTTGTTACCGATCGGGTGAAATCCATCGTGGAGTTTGGGCGGCTTTACTTTTGGACAGAGCCCTCCTCAAAGGTTCTCCGCCATAGCTCGGTTTTCTATTTAGTTCCCGTTAAAGAATATGTAAATTGGGTAGTTCATTGTCCTGACTATTCTCTATAATGAGTAGCTTCCGTTCTTGTAATCGAGCCATCTTGTAAATGGGCTTTTTTTGCAATAAATAAATGAACTTTTCTGCTCGGACTTCGTTTGCAATTAGTTTTGTATTTTTCTGAATCTTCTTTTGTCTTCTGTATATGCCCCCAAGCACACTGAGATTTATCATGATGAATTGATTTCGAATTACCTTGGTGAATATCTTATAATATTCTTTTCCAAGTATGCTTCGTCAGTTTTGAAGGCTAATTTGGGATTAACTTTACATAGGGTGATGCTGTAAGCTTGTAAGAGTCATAACTTGGAACTCTCTACAAGTTCGGGACAAGGTTCGAAACTCTCTTTGAGCTCGGCTAACCCTCCCTTTGTCTTATACTTTCGCTAAGTATGGAAAATATTCGCAGGACAAGGTTCAGGACTTTCTTCTAGCTCGACTGACCCTCCCTTATGATTTTACCTAGCATAGTTAGCAAATCTTGCAGGACGAGGTTTAGAGCTCTCTTTGAGCTCGGCTAACCTTCCCTTCTTCTGACTTTTTGCTAAGTGTGGCAAATCTACTCGGGACGAAGTTCAGAGTTCTCTGCAAACTCGGCTAACCCTCCCTTTAGATTTTGCGTAGCATAGCTAGCAAATATCGCGGGACAAGGTTCATAACTCTCTTCAAGCTTGGTTAACCCTCCTTTATTTTTGACTTTTTTCTAAATGTGGCAAATCTACTCGGGATGAGATTCAAAGTTCTCTGCGAACTCGACTAACCCTCCCTTTAGATTTTGCCTAGTATAGTTAGTAAATCTTGCGGGACAAGGTTCAAAACTCTCTTCGACCTCGGCTAGCCCTACCTTTGTCTTGTACTTTCGCTAAGTGTGGCAAATCTTCGTGGGACAAGGTTCGGGGCTCTCTTCGAGCTTGGCTGACCCTCCTTTTTGATTTTGCCCAACATAGTTAGAAAATCTTGCGGGACGAGGTTCAGAACTTTCTTTGAGCTCGGCTAACCCTCCATTCTTCTCGACTTTTTTCTAAGTGTGGCAAATCTACCTGGGATGAGGTTCGGAACTCTCTTTGAGCTCGGCTAACCCTCTTATGCTACTTCATCTAATTGGTTGGCGTGGCAAGTCTTGCATCTGCCCACTGTGGTTTGCTTGACTTGGGCATTTGGTGAGGGAAATTCAATGTGTTTGTTCCTTATTGGTTGTAGACGTGACGGTAAGCCCATAAAATGATGCGTTTCAAGGGCGCGTTTGGCTATTTTGCCTGCGAATTAGTGTATCTTAAGGACACGTTTGGTGGGTTTCCCACCTCTTCGCTTTCTATATACAAGACCTTTCGTATTCTAAGTCACTATTCATTGTGTCATTCTGAGAATTTCTAGAGAGAGAGAGAGAAAAAGCAATTCATTAGGCGCCGTTTGTCCTGCCGATTTCTATCCCGTTCCCATCTCCTTTCCCAGCGATGACTCTGATTCTGCTTCCCGTGGTGTGGAAACTCTTTCCGGTGAGTCGTGTTTCATTGACCTTTTCATTCTCGCATTTGTATTTCCTTGCATGTCGATTTCTCTTTTTTGTTATTGATTCTCCTGAGGATTCTGGGGCCCCTTGTATGCCCGAGGTCTTTATCGCGCCACTGGAGCACTATTTTGCTGACAGGGGTCTTGCGGCTGTCCGTCCGCCATTGACGAGTGGCTACAAGTTTTAAAACCCCCGACTTTCTTTTGGATGGGTCCGGCCTTAGGATCTGTTTTCTATTGAGGTGGACCCGAGGTAGTAGAGGAATTGACAACCATAGGCTAGACATGTGCCTCTATACCCCTTTTGAGCTAGTTTGGTTCATTACGACCCTCATTTGTCGTGATGCATGATTGAGCTCATTTTGACCATTTGCTTCTATTTTTCAGAACATGGCACTAAACCGAGCTCAATTATTTGTTCACAACAGTGAGGCCTTAGCACAGTTTCGTGATGATTACTGTATTCTTGACAATGTTCATATCGAAAAATGAAGCCCGAATGATGATGCTGATTGGGTAGAAGGGTAGGGCAATAGTATCCCTATTCGAACTTGGCTTATTTATCAGGCAAGGCTTATATTCCCTTTGAGTAAGCTATTGAAACAAGTGATGTCTTTGTGCCGCCTCACTTTTATACAAATGTCAGCAAATTTCATTCAGACTATGCTGGCGGTGGACGCTTTGATGAAGAGGGAGGAACATGACTTCACTGTCGAGGATTTACTTTACGTATATTGCGTGGTCCTTCCCAAAGGAATTCCCAGACCCACATGTACGAAGGTAACCATTATCTTCATTTTTAGAAACCTAATCAACCTCAAACGAGGTTGCTTATGGACTCCCTAGACAAAGATCAGTACTTGAGAGATTTCATCTGGGTCTCCGCTCAATGGGAATTTCTAGTTGTAGACCCGGATCATTTTTTCATCCTGAGACAAAGGGGCTATATTCCTGTTGGTGAGAGTAAATTTATTTTCCAACACCTCAATTTTTCATGTGTTATTCCGTGCCCGTTCTGTCTTGTAGTAAATTGATTTTTGGACCTGTGCTGATTTTCTATTTTATAGGATTCAACGCCAGTTACTAGAGGAGATCTAAGTATTGTGAAGCGGCGATCTTAGTGGTAAACAACATCTGGTGCACTTGGAGGGTTGATGATCTTCTCGATTATGAGTTGGTTTATCGTTACATGATACCCCACGGAAATGACCATCGAGGAACTTTTTTTTGGTCATTCAATCAATATACTTGTGGGTGTATAGTAACTTTGTCAACAAAAAGAGAATATATGGTATTCCAACCACTATTCAACTGACGTCATGGATGAGCAATCAATCTTATTAACAGACGATTGACGTTAGGGGTGCTTTGTGTATTAATCCAGAACCTCACGGGCGGTTAATATAAAATGGAAAAAATCTGTTACAAGTTTCAAATCTTATGGGAGATCATTGTAATTTTTCTAACGTCAGGAGTGCTTTGTGTATTAACCTAGAACCTTTGGGAGGTCAGTATACTTCACCCTTTTTATTAAATCACTCAAAGTGTTCGCGTTCACAGGCACTACGTTAAAAAAAGATCAACTCTTAGGTGTACTTGTTAAAATTTTATAACTTAAAAAACAAATAAGATATAAACGTCATATAAGAGATATATTATATACATATACAAAAAAATACATTATTACAAAATAAAGAATAAATTAGAAAATATAATGATTTTGAAAAAGTGTTGCTAGTTTAGGATAAATAAAAGAGGAAAAAAGAGTGTTTTAATTTTTTTAGTATGTATCATACTAAAAAATGATCCAATGAGTAGAAAAATATGTCCAACTTTAAAGATTTTTTTTCCATTGTATCACATCCTACTAAAAGTAATATATTTTTAAAAAAATATAATAGTCTTTAGTGAAATCTCAGCTATTGGATTAACTCAAATGAATTTCAATTGTAGATAGTGAAAAATGGGAGATAGTTTGGAAGATTCAAAAATATTTGTGTCTTATATTATAAATGAATTTGGAGTAAGTGAAAGTTAATATTTCGCCGCATTTTTTGTAAGGGTTCAAAAATAATTTATTTTCTTTTTATGATGCATTGGTGATGTCATCATGTCACACGTACGTATATATATGTGTATATACATATTTATGGGCCTAAGTGTATTTTATAATTGGGCTTGTGTGAAAAGGGAGGGAGACATTTAATTTTGGGCCAAGTTGCCAAACAAGGCCTTAGGGCCCAATGAGGGATTTATTATCTCTCTTTTGACCTAACTAACAATTTTTTTTCCAACCATTAATGTTGTTCTTCTTATTCTCTCTCTAGGATTTTGATACATTTGAGCATAGATTTGAGTGTACTAAAGTGTAGTTTGAGTGAAAATTCTTGGGGAAGGATATACTAAATAGGGGGCTTCGATTTGAGCCAAGAAGGTTGGAGATTGGAGCAAGTTAGAGGGGCTAGGGCTTATTTCATCTTCTTCAAGATTTTGGAGCTTTGTTACTTGGATTTGAGGTAAAGAGAGTTTTCCTTGTTAGGGTTTAGTTTTGGGATTATTGTTAATGGCTTATATAAAGCCTATTAATGTATTATTTTGGGTGTTGAACCCTAAATAGAAAATTTGAGTTGAAGGAAAGTTTTGGAGTTCTGAGATCTGGAATTCGTATGTTTTTTGCGATGTCTACCGGTATTCCTATTTTTTCTACCGGTATTTCCTTTTATTTCCTAAAGTTGGCTCGAGGGCCCGACTTACCAGTAGTAATATTTCCGCTACCGGTATTTATTAATTGAATCTTTGCCACTGGTTCGTTGTTTAACGGTAATATTCTTTTTCACTACCGGTAGTGATTCTTTGTATTTAGTCACTGGATGAGTGTCTACCACTAGCACTTTCTTCTACTACCGGTAGTGAATAATGACAGTTTATCTCTGGATGGTCCTCTACCGGTAGT
Organism: Actinidia arguta var. hypoleuca; assembly: GCA_030159115.1. NCBI lineage: Eukaryota > Viridiplantae > Streptophyta > Magnoliopsida > Ericales > Actinidiaceae > Actinidia > Actinidia arguta. The sequence goes on along the minus strand of BRYE01000027.1, from coordinate 20,988,235 downwards.
ACTATTTTCCACTATCAGTAGTGAGTTATGTAACTTTATCTTTGGGACACTGTCTACCGGTAGTGTCCAGACCATTACCGGTAGTGACCTGTTTATACAGTTTTTATAAGAGGTTCTAAAAACAAACACTTTGGGTTTATATTAATGGTTATGAATATGTTTTATGACGATTGCATTCTAATATTTTCAATAATGATTATTATTGACGGTTTTAAATACTTACATAATATGTTATTTACATTAAAACGTTTAGCAAATGTAACATGAATTTATATTGGAATATGAAATTTAGAAATGATTTTGGGAATGACACGCTAGGAGATATCGGAATTAGATGGTTTAAATTAAGTCCGAGGTGAAAGATCTAGATAAGAACTGCGCGAGAGAGAATGTCGACCTTTCAGTTAGTGACCAGAATGCGACTGGATATTGGGTATGTCAAAACTTCGGTGAAAGTCCGAGAAGTAGGCCAGAATAAGGGAATATCAAAGCTTTCAATGAAAACCCGAGAAGTTAGGTATTAGCCTAGGTGTGTCATTCAAAGGAATTTGATTATTGCTTTTGTGAAAAACCAGAAAGTTCGTGAATTCATTGATTTGAAAAATCATGAAATAAATGCTTTTGTGAAAAGTCAGAATATGTAGAGATTAAATGATTTGTGAAATCATTGATTAGAAATCAAAAGTATATTTTGATATGAATGAAAACATATTTTATTGCATCGTATTTTTATTATATGAGTATGTATCATGATTTTAGCTTGAGACATCAAGTCCATTGTTAAATTTTTTCAAAATACCTCACCTTTACTATAACATGAATTTCAGGTACTGAAATTTATCCTGAGTCTTGAGGCATTTGGATGCCGTATTTTGCTTTATTTTGAAATATGTATAGATATGTATTTTTTGAAGAGTTGTAATATTCTTTTTGCCTAGCGTGGGCATTGTCCATGGATTGTCATCCATATTTTGTATTTGATAGCTCATGGAGAGGATGGTCCCATGAAAGAGATAGGTTAACTGTATTATGATGTTATGACAAGATGTTATAATATTATTTTCACAATCTGATGTAATGACGTTATTGGGAAGTATTATTTTGGTTTAGTTTATTATATTATTGTGATTGTCTACGTGGACAAATATGATATTATTTGGGGCGTGACAACATAGTATCAGAGCTCTAGGCTTAAATACTTATGAACCGTGGGGTGGTTAGACCACGTTTGTTTAGTGTCTTAGTATTGAGTAATAACATGAATGTACATGGTGATAATATGGTCTTTAGTTATTGATTTGAATACGGTATAGCAAATATTTTGGACTTAATCATAAATAAGTATAATTGTCTTATCATTTTCTTGTGGCATTGTGGAGAACATGCCACCATATCAAGCAAGAGGCCGTGCCAAATTGCTTACGGGAGCTCGTAAAAAGGGTGACAGTGAAAATCACCAAGAGTCGGTGATGGGAGGAGGAGCTCCACCAACGGTATTGGGTGGCGCGGAGTTTATGCAAAGGGTTTTCACCGTAATTGAGCAAGTGGTGAGGAATGCTGTGCAAACGATGCAAGTTCCTGTTAGAGTGGCGGACTCTAGGGCTACTACGACCATGAAGGCTTCCTACAACTTCAACTGCCTATGTTTAGGGGTGAATCAGATCCATTAGTTACGGAGGATTGACTTGAGCAAGTCACAAGAGCGTTAGACACGATCTTGGTGATGGAGGAGGAGTTGAGAGTTTTATTTGCGTCATATTAGTTGCAAGGGGATGCATTCCAATGGTAGAAGACCGTTGAGGAGAGCGTAGCTAAGAAGTAGGAGCCTTTTAAGAAGGCATTTATAAATCAGTATTTTACTAACACAGCGAAGGAGGCACTAAGAATAGAGTTCATCAATCTAGTGCAAGGGAGTATGATTGTAGCTTAATATGAGCCAAGTTTACAAGTTTGTTGAGGTTTACTAGGGCATTCATATCGACGGAGGAGGAGAAAGTAAAATAGTTTATGCAAGGGCTTAGGCCTTTCATAAAGAATAAGATTGCGAGAAATTTGATCAAGGTGTACTCGACTATGGTTAGTTTCTGCAGCAGCCATTGAGGAAACCTTGAATGAGACTAGAAAGATCAAAAATCCGAAATCTCAACGTGAGGGCACTAGTGCACAATCGGAGGGGCATTTTCCGAAGAAGCTGAAGAATTTTACGGCACAGCAGCAGTATCCTGCTAGGTCTTCACCTATTGCTTCAGTGGTATCAACTGGCTAGACATCTTGGGGAGGATTGACTTGTTTTGGTTGTCACCAGCTGGCGCACCATGTCTCAAACTGCCCACTAAAGGGTCAGTAGAGGCAGTTACTACAGAGGGGACAACCTCGTAGTTAGACACTAGATCAGTCACAGGTTAGGGGATTACCTACTTGTTTTTAGTGTGGTCAAGTTGGGCATATCATGTATTAGTGCACGCAGAGGGGGCACATTAAGGGAGCCACGGGATCGCAACAACCTACTTAGTCAGTTCAGGCCTCGAGGGCCACTCCAGTATTTATATTAACACAAACTTCATATCAGTCCAGACCACAGGTTGTGGGTCAGTAGGGTCAGAGGATTCAGGGGTGGATTTACGCTATGACATCAGCAGCGGGACCGTCAGGAATAGCAGGAAAACAGGGGCAGCAGTTGGATACCTCTATTGTGCGAGGTTCTTTTCTTGTGTTTAATTCATGGGCTCGTGTTCTCATCGACACGGGAGCATCACATTCATTCATTGCATCATCATTTGTTTTGGCATTGGGATTAGAGATTGAGGTGTTAGATTCATTACTAGTGTTAGACACTCTAGTTGGAGGTAGGACAATCTTGAGACGAGTCTATAGGTCTTGCGAGATTGAGATTACCGATCGACATTTCGTGTTCGACTTCATTGTGTTAGACATGACGAGTTTCGTCGTAATTCTTAGTATGGATTGGTTGATCAGCTATCGGGCCACGATAGACTGTGTCAGACATCAAGTTACTTTTTGTACTCCTGAGGGAAATCATTTTCATTTTGTGAGATATTGGGGTCGTAGCTTTGGATCGTTGTCTATTGATGTGCGTAGACAAGGAGAATTGAACTTTCTTTTTTCAGCTTGATTAGTCGACAAGGGTATCATGGTTAGGATGGTCTTGCCACCGGTTGTTTGCGACTTTCTAAAAGATTTGACAGAGTTACCACTGCATCGAGAGATCGAATTCTCCATTGATCTTATACCGGGCACCGCGCCCATATCTATACTACCATATCATTTTGCACCGGTAGAGTTGCAAGAGTTAAAGGTTCAGATTCAAGACTTGTTGGATAATGGCTTTATTCGACCGAGTGGATCACATTGGAGAGCTTCGGCATTGTTTGTCAAGAAGAAGGATGGATCACTTTGTATGTGTGTTGATTACCGATGACTAAATCGTGTGATGATAAAGAATAAGTATCCACTTCCGAGGATCGATGATTTGTTTGACCAATTGAAGGATTCGAGTTGTTTCTCAAAGATTGACTTAAGATCGGGTTACCATCAATTGCGGATCAAGGAGAGGGACATTGTGAAGACGGCTTTTCGTTCACGCTGCGAACATTATGAGTTTCTTGTAATGCCGTTGGTCTTACAAATATGCCAACGCTTTCATGGACTTGATGAATTGTATCTTTTATCCGTATCTTGATCGTTTTGTGGTCGTGTTCGTGGACGAAATCTTAATCTACACGCCATCTGTTGAGTCGCATGAGGAACACTTGAGGATTATGTTGCAGCTTTTATGAGAGCATCATTTGTATGCTAAGTTTAGCAAGTGCGAGTTCTGGTTACCTGAGGTAAAATTCTTAAGTCACATTGTTTCTGGGAGCGGAGTAGCGGTTGATTAATCAAAGACTGAGGCATTGATGAATTGCGAATGACCAAAAATTGTATTCGAGGTTCGTAGTTTCTCGGGTTTAGCCGATTACTATCGACGATTTGTAAATGATTTTTCATGTTTAGCGGCACCGATGACTAGACTTAGGAGGAAGGAGATTCGTTTTGTATGGAATGACGTGTGCGAGTATTCTTTTCAAGAACTTAAGAAGAGGTTGACCTCGACACCGATTCTTATTATACCTGAGCGAGGATTGGGGTATACCGTATACTATGATGCTTCACGTGATGGTTTGGATTACGTGTTGATACAATTGGATAAAGTGATTGCATACGGTTCACGTCAATTGAAGACGCACGAACAAAATTATCCGACACATGACTTGGAGCTTGCGGCCGTTATTTTTGCTTTGAAAAGTTAGAGACATTATTTGTACGGAGAGCGTTTTGAAGTGTTTGTAGACCACAAGAGTTTGAAGTACTTGTTTGCGTAAAAGGACTTGAACTTGAGGCAGTGGCGTTGGATGGAGTACATGGAAGACTATGACTTTGAATTGCACTATCATCCGGGGAAGGCCAACGTTGTGGCCGATGCACTTAGTAGGAAATTGCTTAGTACTTTGGCAAGTATTTCCATTCATGAGTGGAAGATACTTTAAGATATCGGTGAGTACGACTTAATTCTTAGTAAGATGGATGAGTTGGCTACATTGTTCACATTGTCTGCGGAGCCATTAATCATCAGTTGGGTTATTGAGGCACAATAACAAGATGTGAAGGTCAAGACTATTGGCGAGCGTATTGCTAGGGGTGTAGGACCAACATGTTGGGTTTTGCATTTGGATCAGGACTTAAGATATAAGTCTTAAATTATTCGTACTGTTGTCTAGTAGAGACGAAGTTCTACGCGAGTTTTATCATTCGCGACTTACAGTACATCATGGAGGAACGAAGATGTACCGGTTTGTGTCGACAATTTTGGTGGAAGTGAATGAAAAAAGATTTTTTCTTGTTCGTTTTGAAGTATTAGACTTGTAAACAAGTGAAAGCCGAACACCAGAAACCAACAGATCTGCTACAATCGTTATCGATTGCGGAGTGGAAATGAAAGCATATCACGATGGACTTTGTAACAGGTTTGCCTAGGTCGTTGCGAGGGCACGACACTATTTGGGTTGTGGTTGATCGTTTGACAAAATCCACGCACTTTTTTCCTATCTGTTTGTCGAACTCGGCAGAGGATCTTGGCATTATTTATGTTCGCGAGATTGTTAGACTTCATGGGGTTCTGGTATCTATCATTTCGAATAGAGATCCGCATTTTACATCACTCTTTTGGAAGGGGATACAATCCGCTCTTGGATTAAATTTAAGGCTTAACACTGCGTTTCATCCTCAGACCGACGGGCAGGCTGAGCGTACCATTCAAATTCTGGAGGACATGCTTCGGACATGCGTGCTTGATTTTGGAGGATCATGGGAGGATCACCTACACTTGGTAGAGTTCTCGTATAACAATAGTTATCAGGTGAGCATTAGGATGACATTTTTTGAGGCGTTGTATGGAAGACCTTGTAGGTCACCCGTTTGTTGGACCGACATTGGGGAGGCAGCACTTGCCAAGTCAGATTGGATCCGTAATATGACTGAGAGAGTGGTTTTGATTAGGAAGCGTTTGCTCACGGCACAGAGCCGACAAAAGAGTTATGCCGACCGGAGGAAGCATCACTTGGGATTTACCCTTAGGGACCACGCGTTCTTGAAAATTTCATCAAAGAGGGGGTTAATGCATTTTGGGCATAGCGGCAAGCTATCGCCAAGGTTCATTGGACCATTTGAGATTCTTGATCGTGTTGGGGCCGTGGCATATCGTCTTACTTTGCCACCGAGGTTGGCCAATGTACATAATGTGTTTTATATTTCCATGTTGCGGAAGTATGAACTCGATCCATCCCACGTTTTGGAGTGGAGAGATCTTGTTATCAATGAGGATATCACTTACGAGGAGCGACCGATTCGTGTGTTGGACACGCGAGATCACGTTCTTAGAAGAAAGACTATTCCATTCGTGAAGGATCTATGACTTCATCATGGTATAGAGGAGGCTACGTGGGAGTGTGAGTCTGAGGTTCACGTGAAGTATCTAGATCTGTTTAGCTCATTTGGTACGTTCATTTAATTTCGAGGATGAAATTTCTTTAAGTGGCGGAGGTTGTAAGGTTTCAAAAATAATTTTTTTTATTTTTATGATGCATTGGTGATGTCATCATGTCACGTGTACGTATATATATGTATATATATATATATATATATATTTATGGGCCTAAGTGTATTTTGCAATTGGGCTTGTGTGAAAAGGGAGGGAGACATTTAATTTGGGCCAAGTTGCCAAACAAGGCCTTAGGGCCCAATGGGGCATTTATTATATCTCTTTTGACTTAACTAACAATTTTTTTTCTAGCCATTAATGTTCTTCTTCTTCTTTTTCTCTTTCTCTCTTGGATTTTGATACATTTGAATTTAGATTTGAGTGTGCTAAGATGAGATTTGAGTGAAAATTCTTGGGGAATGATTATCTACTAAACAGGGGCTTCAATTTGAGCCAAGAAGATTGGAGATTGGAATAAGTTGGAGGGCTAAGGCTTATTTCATCTTCTTCAAGCTTTTGGAGCTTTCTTGCTTGGATTTGAGGTAAATGGGTTTTTCCTTGTTGGGATTTAGTTTTGAGATTATTATTAATGGCTTACAAAAAGCCTATTGAGATATTATTTTGAGTGTTGAACCCTAAATGGAAGATTTGAGTTAAAAAAATTTTTTGGAGTTCTGAGATCTAGAATTCGTCTATTTTTTGCGATATCTACTAGTAGTCCTATTTTTTCTACCGGTAGTTCCCTTTGTTTTCTAAAGTTGGCTCGAGGGCCCGACCTACCGATAGTAATATTTTTACTACCGATAGTGAATTCTGATATTTCGTCTCTGGATGGTTGTCTACCGATAGTAGTTATTTTCACTACTGATAGTTATTAATTCGATTTTTGCCACTGGTTCGTTGTCTAACGGTAGTATTCTTTTCCACTACCGTTAGTGATTTTTTATATTTAACCACTGGATGAGTGTCTACCAGTAGTACTTCCTTCCACTACCGATAGTGAATAATGACAGTTTGCCTCTGGATGGTCCTTTACCGGTAGTACTATTTTTCACTACCGATAGTGAGTTATGTAGCTTTGTCTCTGGGACACTGTCTACCGGTAGAGTCCAGACCACTACCGGTAGTAACCTGCTTACACAGTTTTTATAAGAGGTTTTAAAAATAAATACTTTGAGTTTATATTAATGGTTATGAATATGGTTTATGACGATTGCATTCTAATATTTTCAATAATGATTATTATTGACGATTTTAAATACTTACATAATATGTTGTTTACATTAAAACTTTTAGCAAATGTAACATGAATTTATGTTGGAACGTGAAATTTAAAAATAATTTTGGGAATGACACGCTAGGAGATACCGGAATTAGATGGCATAAATTAAGCCCGAAGTGAAAGACCTAGATAACAACCGCGCGGGAGAGAATGTCGACCCTTCAGTTAGTGACTGAGAATGCGACCAGATATTGGGTATGTCAAACCTTCAATGAAAGTCCGAGAAGTAGGCTGGAATGAGGGAATGTCAAAACCTTCGGTAAAAGCTCGAGAAGTTGGTTAGATGTGTCTCACATGCTTAGAGTATAACGAGACCAGTTAAGTATTAGCCTAGGAGTATCATTCAAAGGAATAGAATTATTGTTCTTGTAAAAAGTCAAAAAGTTTGTAAATTCACTGAATTGAGAAACCATGAAATAAATGCTTTTGAGAAAAATCGAAATATGTAGAGATTAAATGATTTGTGAAATCATAGATTAGAAATTAAATATATATTTTGATATGAATGAAAACATATTTCATTGCATCATATTTTTATTATATGATGTATCATGATTTTGGTTTGAGACATCAAGTACATTGTTAAATCTTTTCAAGATAATTCACTTTTACTATAGCATGAATTTCAGGTACCAAAATTTATCCCGAGTCTTGAGGCATGTGAATGTCGTATTTTGCTTTATTTTGAGAGATGCGTAGACACGTTTACTCGGTTCGCTTGAGATACTTAAATTTATTTTTAAAATTTTTAAATCAAGTTTAAATAATTTACTATCCAATTCGTTTGACAAATTTATCTAACTTTTTACTGTGGAAAGAGTACATTAAACTTACTAAATAGGAGATAATGCGTTGGTCTTCATTTTTATGATTTAGAAGAGTTGATTTTTTTTTTTGCCAAACGTGTTAATACTTTTATGTCTACCTAAACTATAGTTAAAGCGCAGACTTGACATCGAATTTCTCCCATTGATCGAGTTTCTGCTGTCATGTCCATCAATGAAATTACAATTTTGACCTCCAACTATTTATCTAATTACATCTTCAATCTATACTCTTTCTCCTAGTTTAAAATAAGTTTTACTTAATCTCTATAGTTCTAATTTGAGCATTTATAGCGTTATAGTTTCCAATCAGTTTTAATGTGATTGTTCCATTCAATTAAGTCAAAAGATATTGATGAAATATACAAAAAAACAAAAACAAATCCATACAACTTCCATTAGTAGTTTTGACGGATTTGAATTGAGAGATCATATTGAAACTTTACAACTGATTGAAAATTAAAAATTTTCATTTGCTTAAATTATAACTATGAGACTAAAGTATAACTTTTCCTCAAACTACAAGGCTTAACGATAAAATTTACTAAGAAAGAACTGCAAATTTTGACTTGGAAGAGTTTAATTACACTTTTTACATTAAAACATTACAATTTTCTCACTTTGATCTCGTATTATTACTTCCTGCATTCTAATTTGTTTTTACCATTTCAGAAAATGCAATTCGCATTGATATATTATGAGAGAAAAATATGTTATTCATGAGTAATGAAAATCTCGGAGCGACGAGGGAAGTAAGGGGATAAGAATTGGTACCATTAA
>BRYE01000027.1:20964312-20966812 GCA_030159115.1 Actinidia arguta var. hypoleuca | reverse complement strand
CAAAATATTTATCAAATAGTTTTTCAAAGAATTCAGCATTCAATACTTAATTTCCAGTTTTCAGCATTTAGTTTTATCAAACAGCTCCTGAAACTAAGTTACTCTTTAGAGTATATTGAGCGGTTTGGAGTCCATTCTTAGTAATTAGCATGTAGACCACATAAATTCAAAAATCGAACTAGAATGACCCTCACTTCCACATCAAAGGCATGACTCCCATTCTACCAAACTAAACACAAAGTTCAAATAATTCCATTGACACATAATATGTAGGACATGCAGATGTATATGAATATGGAAATTTACCTGGTCAATGTCTCTTTCTGCGAGACTAACTCTCTGAGAAGCAGCCATTCAAGTTGCAATATCAGGAGAAGCCCAGCAGTGGATCCAAAACCCATTTGAACATACCAATATACGACTCTGCCCCATAAACAAACCAGTTGAAAACTCCACGCGATCTCGTGAACTTGAACGATCAATCCCTTCATCTACCCCATCAGTTCTATTTTACCTCACAAATCAAATTACAAGCTCATCAACTCTTTCAAAAAAAACACCTAGATATCAAAAATCTCACAAACCAAAACCTCAGAAATCACGCATTTAGACTTCCAAAAACCAATATCCAGCTCCGGAACAGCTCAAAGCAGTCACTCCAGATTCACACAAACCCTAGAAATTCGTGCGTCCGTCCCAAAACCTCAAGAAATCTTCGATTTCGCATACATATAGCTTCTAAAACGCGTAGAAATCTATCTATTAAGGCGTATTACAAAAATGCGCGTCGTCATAACCTACATTCGTAGATTTTCCGAAACTCTGCCACTGCGGACGAATCTGAGGCCGTTAAGCTCCAAATTGTGGCCACAAGTCGGTTAAAGAACTAAGAAACTCGATTCGGATGCGAAAAACGTCATCAATCCTCGCGACTTCGAGACGAAAATCGAGTTTTCCGATTGAAAATCGAAGGAAACGCTAGGGATTGCAAGTGCGTGGCGACGACGATTGTTTATTCTCTCTTTATCTCTCTACAGCTTTTAACTGTTTCTCTCTCCTCTTGCTTGGACTTCGTTGCGGTTGGTGCCACATCAGCAACTGAATCTGGGATTTGGTGACAGACGGGGACGGCTGTGTTTTGTCTTTTCTTGGCTTTATTTTGGTGCTCCCCGCTAAACGACGTCGGTCCTCCCAAAAAGTGATGAAATGAACCTTTTTGACTTAAATAAAGATGGCCAAGTTCAAATTGGGCCTACATAGTAGGCCAAGCTTTTTTTTTTTTTAAACTCCATTTTAATGTCTTTTGCTTTTTTGTTTTTAATTTTTAAATATTTAACTTTTAGTATACTACAACTAACATCAATGTGATATTATGGGTAAAAACATTTGATTATAATTGTGATGCTGCAACGTGGTATCATCCGCCAATAAGAAATCTCAAGTTGTGTTACGTATTGCTATATGGTTGGATTAAAGAGGTTAAGTAATTTTCATTTCATAGTTTTTTATTGGCTAGTGACACCGTATAAAATGAAATTATATGCAATCTCACCATAGTTTCATTGCTTTGAACTCCAACTTCTCCCTCCTATTTTCCCTCATACCGAAAAACCCCTTGGGCTGTATTTGGATTAAAATTTTGGCAAAAAAAAAAAGAAAAGAAAAAAGTTAAGTGATTCAATTGTTCGGGACCATTGAATTCTCTAGCTCTTATATTTTGTTTTTATTTTTTTTACCAAATGTTTGATCCAAACACAACTTTGAAGGTTTTGAATACTAGCCACGTCATGTGTTAATGGTGTGCCTAGCAACCTCCTACAACTATTTTATGAAATGTTCTTCATAATTTATGTTGAAAAGTTCTCATGTTATGCCATGACATGTGTTTAGCTCTTGTAAAAGGCTAAAATAATTTTGGTCCGTATTGACTGACTCAAGGTCCACCGTTGGGCCATGCTCACTTAATAAGGAATTGTTGTTGGGCCGAATAAGCTCAATATATGAGAATTGGGCCTGAATAGTTAGGCCCAAGTAGAATGTCCATGTGTAGAGCCCAGGAAATGCAAAGTTGAGAGCGGTTGTCTTGAAAGCTGTCGGGAGGACACATGTTCTACGAGTCCTCTTCAATTAGGGAAGATCTACTTCTTAGTTGGGACACTAGTACACAATGAGCTATATTATAAATAGAAGGGCTCACAGGTTTTCTAGTACTCAATCAAACCCTAACTCTTTAGTTCCCTTGTTCTCTCTCCTCTTTTGTGTTCTTACTCTCACACCAAATGGTCTTCTCGGCCAACCCCCAATCGAAAACCCTTAATGGTGCTCTTCGTAGTGTGTAGGCAACCTAGTAGTAAGACAACGAGGCGGAGAAGCGCGAAGGCTGGATCTAGAGAGATTTACCACCAAATGGCGTCGTCTATGGGAGAACTCTTGCACTTTGAGATGTTCTAATTTACTCACGCTACTAAGTCATGTCAGGAGCTAGAGATTCGATGGATCT
>BRYE01000027.1:20944312-20959312 GCA_030159115.1 Actinidia arguta var. hypoleuca | reverse complement strand
TTTATCAACATTAATTTGCAATGAACTCAGACACGAGTTTGAGTACGTATCACAGTAAAAAGACATAATTAAACTAATCTAGGGTCAACTTAGGGTAATTTAGCGGCTCTTGGACTAAAATTTTGCAGTCCAATCAATTGCGCCACATCAAAATGCATACCCGACATCATGATATACAAAAACTCTATGTCAACCATGCCAGGTTGCTTCTCTGATCCCTTGGGATGGATGTTGTAGTGCATGATCTTGTTCATTATTCTGTACCTATCCTTTAACATCCCTACGGAGAATTTTCCCCAAAATTGACTCGGATCAGTACAAACTATATCGGCATATGGCTCAAGGGAAATGCGGGCATAAGTGGGGTGAGGAAATTGCACCTCCTCCGATCTAAGGCGCGTATAGCTTAGGTAGTTAGCGATGTAATCCGGGGTAACAATTACAATTTTCTCGTTCACTTTTGATTCCAAAACGCTACCATCACCCACAATTTCTAAATTCATAAAGAACTCATGAACAATATTCAAAATGTAGCCCCTTATCGGTTTGAAGAAAAATGACAAGCCACGGTCCTTTAAAACTTTAACCACTTCCTTGGCCTCGGCATCTGCCCCCTCCATTGTGCCCACCATCCTTTCACATGTGACTTCTCTCCCCTCCAATGTCTTTCTCCACTTCGCGATCACTTTCCTATGATCGTCTTTCCTTTTCTTTGCTTCCGGACCCTCAGCTTCGGACACCTGTCTCTTTCCCTTATTCTTTCTTCATCTACATCACGAGAGGATGCATTCTTGGTTCAAAACATGGTGAGTTTGTGTGGCTTTAGGGTTAGGGTTAGGGTTAGGGTTTAGGATTAGAGGATTTCGAAGGCTAGGGTTTGGATTTGAGAGAGTGGAGTGAGGATTTCGAAGGCTAGGGTTTGGATTTGAGATAGGGGAAAGAGGATTTTAAAGGCTAGGGTTCATATTTGAGAAGGGGGAGAGAGGATTTTGAGGCTCTAGAGAGAGAAGCTCTGAGGGTTTTGTTTTTAGATTTTGGAAGAATGAGGTTTTAACAGGCTATGTAGGCTTAAATCTGATTTCTAGGCATGATCTACCAGTAATTGTGAATCCACTACCGGTAGTTACCATGTAAAACTGCTTACCTTTTAGGGTCGATCTACCAGTAGTGCTTAATCCACTACCGGTAGTTAATAATCACTAGAGCTCTCTAAAATCTGGACTACCGGCAGTGTTATTAGCCACTACCGGTAGTAACCTACTTTGCCTGCTTACTTCCACCACTCAACACTTCAACCATTCATTCCTCCTCAATACTTTTTTTGCATATCACCACTATCAGTTTCATTCATCACCACCCTATTCTATTTCGCTCACACCAACTCAGGGATTCTAGGCTTAGGAAACGAGGATGACACATGTGTATAGGCTCGAGAGGGGAACAAGGTGAACAACTCAATTGTGTGATTTTATTTTTCAAAAGAATGCCTTGTATCATCGTTGAATATGCCATGATCTATGCTATGAACATAAATTGTAAATATCATGCTATGCCATTTCAAAGAGAATATTTTTCTGACAATAAATGAAATGCTCAAAAGTGTATGCATAGGGTATAAGTCTTCACTCTATATGTCAAAATATCTTCGACTACGTGATCCAGCTTAACATCATTCAACAACATATGCAATTGAAAACGAGAACGGTTCACACATATCCACAAAATCAAACCAAGGCATCATTTCTAAATTTTTAAAGTCCACGAGAGCATGTCAAGAGTTCACAATGTCCCTAAACCACTGATTAACATAGAAATCTTCAAATAATTTTGCTCTAAATTTTAACTACATCTACCAATCCCTCACCCCCAACTTGAAATGTGTAGTGTCCTCAATGCAAAAGGAGAATAAAGAGGGAGGAAAGAGGGTACCCGTGATCGAATCATTTCAAGCGCTTACACTGCAAGGAAGCTAGAACACACAAAAGGGTAAGTATGGAATTGAAATTGCAATAAAATTAAAGACATGTAATTACAGACATAAAAGTAAAGCATAAAAGTAAACTAATTAACTTATGTACTACGTTGAAACAAAGGAAACTCAAGGAGAATCCCGGTAGATAGGATCAACGAGGTTATCGACGGTCTCTTCTCTCTCAAATGGTTCCAAGAATGGCTTAAGTCTTTGGCTATTCACTTTAAAAATATTGTCGTTCAATGAATTTTTAATCTCAATAGCACCATGGGGAAAAATTGTCTTCACCATATAAGGTCCTTGCCATCGAGACCTTAACTTATTGAGAAAGAGGTGAAGCCGAGAATTGTACATGAGAACTTTTTGGTTTGGTTCAAAGTCTTTGTGCACAATATTCTTGTCATGAAAGGCTTTTGACCTTTTACTAGTAAATGCGCGAGTTCTCATAAGCATCATGCCTTAACTCTTCAAGCTCCGAGAGTTGGAGCTGCCTCTGGGCACTGACCTCGGGTAAGCGAAAATTCAAACTTTTGATCGTTCAATAGGCCTGGTGCTCCATCTCAACCGTCAAATGGAAAGCCTTGCCGTAAACAAGCTGATAAGGGGACATGCTTAAGATGGCCTTGTAGACCATGCGGTAAGCCCATAAAGCATCGGTCAATCAAAAAGACCAATCCTTATGGTTAGGGTTTATCGTGTTTTCGAGTATGTGCTTTATCTCCCTATTGGCAAGCTCAGCTTGCCCATTGGTTTGGGGGTGGTAAGCGGTGGGCATTTTATGTGTGATAGCATATTTTGTCATTAAAGCCTCAAATGGCCTATTACAAAAGTGTGTCCCTTGGTCACTTATGACCGCCCAAGGCATCCTAAACCGTGAAAAGATATTTTCCTTTAAAAATATGACCACTACTTTGTGGTCATTGGTTCATGTGGGTGTAAGGTTTAATTTTTTTTTTTTTTATAAACATGAATAATTAGGACATATATATAACGTCATAATACCATGTGTATATATATGTGTATGTCATTATGGTTTTTAGTGTAAATTGAACCTATTTAATTAAATTGGGTTTTGGTGTGTTGGAATTAGGCTTGAAAGAGTTGAAATGGATTAGGGTGAAAGAATGGGCCAACTACTTGGCCCATGGTTGATTTGTTGTGTTGGCCAAATAAGGCCTTAGAGCAAAAAGGGCAATTATATGTATATCTCTCTCTTTCTCATTTATGTTCTCAAAACACATTTATTTCTCATTACTCTTTCTTCTCTCCTTCTCTCTCTAGGGTTTACTTCTTGAAACTTAGATTTGAGTGAGTGTGAGTGTGGCTTGAGTAGTGATTCTTGGAGCAATGTTAATTACTCAACGAAGGTGTCGATTTGAGCCAAAAAAAGTTTGGAATTGGAGCTAGTGGAGCTTGGGGGTTTCATCTCATCTTCCTTGTTAGGATTTTACTTTGGGTTGGTGTTAAAGGATAGTATATAGCCTATGGAGGCATTATTTTTGGTGTAGAACCCAAATGAGAAATTTGTTTCGAAATGAAAATCGAGAGTCCTGGAATCTAGAAGTGTCTATTTTCTGCGATGTCTACTGGTAGTCATATTATTCCTACCGATAGTCCCCTTTGTTTTCTGAAGCTGGCTCGAGGGCCCGACTTACCGGCAGTAATATTTTCTCTACCGGTAGTGATTTTTGATATTTCATCTCTAGATGGTTATTTATCGGTAGTACTTGTTTCTACTACCGGTAGTTATTAATTGGATCTTTGCTACTAGTTCGTTGTCTATCGATAGTATTCTTTTGCACTACCGATAGTAATTTATTATATTTAGCCACTGGATGAGGGTCTATCGGTAGTACTTTCTTCCACTATCGATAGTGAATAATACTAGTTTGCCTCTGGATGGTTTTTTACCGGTAGTACAATTTTCACTTTCGATAGAGATTTATATAGTTTTGTCTTCGAGACATTGTCTACCGGTAGTGTCCAGACCACTACCGGTAGTGACCTACTTACACGATTTTTATAAGAAGTTTTAAAAACAAACACTTTGGATTTATAACTTTATATTAATGGTTATAAATATGGTTTATGACAATTGCATTCTAATGTTTTCAGTAATGATTATTATTGACGTTTTTTCATACTTGCATAGTATGTTGTTTACATTAAAACTTGTAGCAAATATAACATAGATTTATGTTAGAACGTGGAATTTGAAAATAATTATGGGAATGACACGCTAGGAGATACCAAAATTAGATGGCTTAGATTAAGTCCAAGGTGAAAGACCTAGATAACAACTGCGCAGGAGGGAATGTCGACCCTTTGGTTAATGATCGAGAATGCGGCTGGATATTGAGTATGCCAAACCTTTGGTGAAAGCCCGAGAAGTTGATCGGATATGTCTCACATGCTTAGTGCATAACAAGGCCGGTAGGTATTAGCCTAGGTGTATCATTCAAAGGAATTTAATTATTGCTTTCGTGAAAAATCAAAAAGTTTATAAATTCATTGATTTGAGAAATCATGAAATAAATATTTTTGAGAAAAGATGGAATATGTGAAAACTAAATGATTTGTGAAATCACAGATTAAAAATCAAAAATATATTTTGATGTGACTGAAAGCATATTTTATTGCATTATGTTTTCATTGTATAGTTATGTATCATGATTTTGGCTTGAGATATCAAGTCCATTGTTAAATTTGTTCAAGTTAATTCACCTTTATTATAACATGAATTTTAGGTACCGATGGTTATCCTGAATCTTGAGGCATGTGGATGACGTAATTTATTTTATTTTGAGAGATGCATAGACATGTATTTTTTTTTGAAGAGTTGTAATATTTTTTTTGTCCCGGTGTAGGCATTGTCCATAGATTATCATTCATATTCTGTATTTGATAACTTATGAAGAGCATGGTCCCACGGGAAGAATTTATTCGTACTCTGATGTAATGACAATACATTGTCATAATATTTAGTTTGACTTTTCTGCATTTGAGTTGTATGTCTACGTGGCCAAATTTGGTGTTATTTGGGGTGTGACAGTGGGATAGCCTCTACCTAATTGGACACGTAGTTGCGGAGATCACGTTGGTAGAGGATGATACGAATTGGGAAAGTCGAGTTCGATTAGGACTCAAAGAGTTCTCCTATAAATAGGAGGTCACACAAGTCCTCTGATATACAATCAAATCCTAACTCTCTAGTTCCTTTGCTCTCTCCTCTTTTATGCTCTTATTGTCACACTATAGGATTTTTTCGGCCAACTCCTAGCCGAAAATCCTTAACAATGCTCTTTGTAGTTACAAAAAATAGAAAAATTCTAAAAAATTTTAGTTAGAGCAAAAGGAATAAAAGCCTCAAACTGCCTTGTTCAACTGGAACAGAAACCTCAAATCGCCTTGCTCAACTGGTTGGAGACTAAGCCCAACTTGTCATGACTCAACCTAATTTACATGTATGGGCCCACCCAAGATATTAATATATTGGTCGTAACCGCCCAGTGAGATTACTCACTAAGACCTACCAATTAACTAGTTTAGAGATTTTCTATTATAAAAAATGTACTCATATATGATCAAGTTTTGCGGAAGCATAGTAAAAAATAAATAGAGCAAAGTGTAAAAATATTTTATAAACATAAGTAACTTACAACTACTATTCTGGCCACAAGTTTGGCCCAACTGTTTAACAAAAAACTACTATTCTATTACATACTTGCAATTGACAAAACAAGCTCAGTCTCTTCTATTACTTGTGCTCTTTAACGTTCAGATTTCATGCAATGTTACGTACAATGACGTCTTAAGTACTAGGTTAGTGTGAGTCAATGTATGTCAAATCTACTAACGATCATGAAATTATAAGTCAATAAATTCATTTTCTCATGAAATAGTTT
Source organism: Actinidia arguta var. hypoleuca (assembly GCA_030159115.1). Classification (NCBI taxonomy): domain Eukaryota; kingdom Viridiplantae; phylum Streptophyta; class Magnoliopsida; order Ericales; family Actinidiaceae; genus Actinidia; species Actinidia arguta. Next base: position 20,953,435 of record BRYE01000027.1, on the reverse strand, counting down.
TTTACAACCTCGCCTCATCTGGGCTAATCTTTTATCATAATCCTTGGCTCATTGAGGTCAATTTCCCTTGATTTCATATCAAGTTTTTTTATATAGACATCAGACGTTCGACGAACACCAGTTCCTTAGGGAGCGATCCTAATAAATATATATGGTGTGATATCACCCATGATCATCTAGTTATGATCTCACTCTTATTATTTCACTCACTATATTATGTTCCCCTAGCGTCGGGATACCGTTTGAACTATGTGTCATTAAAATCATAATTTTTAAATCTATCAATTTTCTCATAATCATGGCATGTCCAAAACAAAAATGTACTCATTCATAACATATATTCATAGGAAAAAAAATATCAATTTCTACAAGTTTAAATAACTCATGCTTCATTTATGAAATTTAAGTAAACAAGAAATATAAGAGACTCACCAAAAGTGGATTTTCTAATTTTTCTATGTCCGTAAGTTACGATTTCTTGCATTCGAGTCCTACATTTCGCATTCGAACGTTAAATCTAATAGTCTCATGACTATGATACTAAAATTTTATAATTTTTCAAGGTAGGAAAGTATTTTTTTAAGATTTATAATTCAGATTAACATACTGCAAAAATTTTCTACACATAATTTTGCTGACTATAGCTCGATTTATGAATTGTTTGGGCATTGAAAATTTTTCTGAAATTTATGAAATTAAATACTAAACAACTAGACATATAAATGTATCACATAAAAAATATTCAAATTTTTTTGAGGTCTGTAACTATTTTTATAATCATAAACGTTTTGTTCAGAATTTTTAAAAAATTTGTTTAACCAAAAAATAACTCATATAATTGCTATGAAGTTTCAATACAATGCGAATTAAAATTTAAACATACATATGAATCAAACTTCAAATAGATAAAATTCATACCTTATTCAAGCTTTTCAATTTTTCCTTGAATTTTTAACTTTTTTTTGCCAAACATTCTCTCTGTCTCTCTATTTTCTCCGCTCTTTCTTTCTCTCTTTTTCTTTTCTCTCTTTCTTCGCATGTTCTGTTTATTTTTTCCTTTGTGAAGTTGCTGCATGATTCATTTATAAGTGGGAGTTTTGTTTTCTTTCTTTTTTTTTTTTTTTTTTTAAGTTTGCACATAACACCACAAACTTGGCACATTTGCCTTCACATGCACACATATCATCCATGCACATGCGCCACACATGCACATACATGGGACACCCCCACACATGTTCCATGCATGCACCACACACACACATGGACAACCATGCGTTTTCTCCACATGCATGGTGACACGTGTCACCATGGGTCCCTCATGCACACCATTAGGTGGCCGCCACATGTCCCTCATGCATGCAACTACGTGTTTGCCATGCACGCACATGCACGCATCCTTATGTGTCTACCGTGTGTCTTCAACGTGTCGCATTGTTGTGTTATATTTTACACCTAATTGTGTAGTAATACAAATATATAATTTCACCGCAAAAAAATATTAGTTACACTCAAAATTAAATATTATTTTTGCGGTTTAGGGTCTTACACAACTGGATGAACCTGGAAGTAGGGGCACAACCAATTTATTCAATGACGACCAATCATGCACAACTGCCTAAGGCGGCAACCTCTCAACTTAACAACAACCGATCAAGGTCAAGTCGTGCACGGCTGACCACCCAATGTTAAAACAATAATTGTCCTAAAATCGAGGGTCAAGTAGTAATTACAAAAACTTTGAAAACATTACAGTTTTTGTAAAACTGAATAGAACATGGAACTGTTTCTGTAACTTGCAGAAAATTATTCAGAAAATTATTTTGAAAATAGTTTTTATAATAAAACAATTTCGGAAAATTATTTTAAATCATTTGTTTTTCTAATACAGATTCTGAAAAATTCTAAATCTTTAAATCTTTAGTAAAATTATTGAATTTTTAATACATTACAAAAGTAGTTTTAAAATCAGTCCACATTATTATTCCTGCGATTCAAACATTAATACCTGAACAAAAATTATTTTCTAAAATTCAATTGCCGATCACGATATCAAAATCTTACTTAAGTTTGTTGAAAAAATTATGAAAAACATAGAATTTCAAAAAATAATTTTCATTAATAGAAATTGTATACAAAGTAAAACTAAATTTACAATTACAAAATAAAAACTAGAAATGAGATACAAATAAAATTCAAGTCGAGTCCTGCAAACGCAGTCTCCTTAAGAAAGATTCACCGCCCACCGAGAGTGTTGTAGACTTCACCGGTGTCTTTCTCTCTAGATAAAACGACTAGACCAAGTCAGAACACTACCGAGGTAAGCCTTGACGAATTGAACCTACGTCTGTCTCTCTCTCTCCTCCTCCATAAATTTGATTATTATGAAATTAATGGCCATGCCTCTCTTTTATAGGAGGATAAAAAAGCAAGGGTTATTTTTTCTATTATACTATGAAAAGAAAAAAATTATTTTTCTAGTTGGACTGTGAAGGGGGCGGAGTTCATATATAACAAAAAGAGTTTTGATTAGATTCATCTTTTATGTGTTGATCTGATGACAATCTTATTTTTCTAATTGACCTCTACAAGTGATGCAAATCGGTCTCATTCATTTTTGGAGTTCCATAAAACTTGGGTTGGAAAACCTTGGTCGGATGGAAAACAGCCCAACGAGAAATACTCACAACTTTGCTATGATGTACGTTGAATTTTGGAAAATTCCACCTTTTATGCCTCGAAAAGGGCGATTTTGTCATTTAAAAAAGATTTATTTCCTTAATAAGTTGGTCCATATAATTCCGATTTATGCTAAGTTTTTTGGTATATGATTCTTTAGGTATCTAGAATTTAGATTTATTCCTAATTTAAATTTTTACTTTTTTGATAATTTTCTTAATTTTTAAATTTTCGGATTTAATTTGGTAATTAGTTTTTTTGGGGGTGTATAAGTATTGTAATGACATTTGTCCTAATCAGTTTTTTGATTAATAATATTACAGAATATTTTAGAGAATTGGTTTCTCTTCTTGTGTTGTGTGTGTTTGCTTGGATTAACTCTCACCCATCACATTATCCTTGCATCAGTTGGTATCAGAGCCGATCATGGTTCGCGGTGGGGCTACAAATCGAGGCCGAGGAGGAGGTACTTGAATGGCTAACCTCGTAGATGTTTATGATTGTGATGATGCTAACCGCGATGCGACCATTGAGTAGCAGGTTCAACTATTGGAACAACTACAAGAGGTTGTGTTGGCTCAGTTTGCTGCCTTGCAAGTTGGATGTCAGCCTCACCATCATCCAAGAAATCGTGCTTCAGATGAAGAGGTTTTTGATGATGAGGCCTCCAACCCTTTTGGTAATTACCTACCAAGGGAAAAGGGGAATGAAGATTTATCCCAAACAACCATGATTCTCGTTGGGAGGCGGGGTTGAAGATAGACATCTCAGAATTCCATGGAGGGTTGGCGAAAGAGGATTTCTTGGACTGGGTCAATGCTGTAGAGGATATCTTGGAGTTTAAAGAAGTGCTCAATGAGAAGTGGGTGCTTTTGGTGGCTACCAGATTCTGAGGCAGGGCTGCTGCATGGTGGCAGCAAACCAAACTCACCAGAAATTGGCAAGGAAAATAGAAGATTAGTTCGTGGAAAAATTTGAAGTTGCACATGAGGGCTACTTTCTTACCCTATAACTACTTGTATCAAATGTATCAAATATTATAGAATTTGGAACGGAGAGTTATCCCAAACAACCGTGATTCTTGTTGAGAATCTGGATTGAAAATTGACGTCTCTAAATTTAAGGGCAGTTTACGACCTGATGAATTTTTTAATTGGGATTCTCCACCAATTTGTGATGATTATCCTAACAAGGTGATGTATTTAATGATGGTTGTTTATTCACATCAACAATTACTTCAAGTCTCGTTGTTGATTTGAGCAAGCCACCAAGTTTTGATGAGGAATCGTTCATTGAGCAAGAATCATATATTGAAGAAGAAATATACATTGAAGAAGAAACTAAAATAGAAGATGGTGAGAAATTACATTTGCAAAAGGAGATGCTTCAAGTTGATTCCTTTGAAGACTTCCAAGAGAATTATTACTATGAAGATCTATTCAATTTTGTGGGCACCAAGTTCTCTTGTTCATGATTTATCAAAAAGTTGATTATGGAGTATTTTATTTTGACTCAATGGATAGATTGGATGGAGGTTGTAACTAAGGTTGAAAAATTCAGAGTATGTCTTCAGAATTCAAACTCAAGAACGAGTTTTTTCAACTCGGGGAGAACGATGCAGATCGATCTCTTTCATTTTTGGAGTTCCATAAAACTTGGACTGGAAGACCTTAGTCTGATGGGAAACGGCCCAACGAGAAATACACCGTTTAGGCCTCGAAAAGGGCGATTTTGCCATTTTAAAAAAGATTTATTTTCTTAATAAGTTGGTCCATATAATTCCGATTTATGCTAGATTTTTTGGTATATGATTCTTTAAGTATCTTGAATTTAGATTCATTTCTAATTTGATTTTTTTTCTTTTTTGGTAATTTTCTTAATTTTTTAATTTTTGGATTTAATTTGGTAATTAATTTTTTGGGGAGTTTATAAGTATTGTAAGAACCTTTATTTCCCGATTCTTTGTGGTTTTTTTTTTTTATGTTGTGTGTTTGCTCGAATTGACTTTCACCCGACGCGTTATCTCTGCATCAACAAGTGAGAGACCCCACGAATATCCAATTCATTTATGTAAATTTTCAACAGAGAACACAGAAGTCTTGTTCTGTCAAGTGAAGAACACAAGCAACAGATTTGCAGATTTGTTAGTAACTTTTTTACAGAAGTCAGAAGTTCTGTTATTACCATCACGGCTTATCAATTTCAGTAAATAAAGAACCGAAAAATAAAATATCGTACGCAACGGAATTGACGTGACCTCGTGATTTTTGGACCACAGCTGCCGAGAAATAAAGAACGTTCTCATAAAAAGTTATATATGTAATACACACGGTGATGTGGCACATCAGACATAGGGTACCACAGCCACCATAATCAATATTGAATGCCCTATCAAATTCTATATCACCGAAACCAGAAAAATTGTTACCATCGAAAAGTATTTTTCATATGTGCCTTTCAAGCATCAGTAATGGACAGAAAGCAACTTCACAGGATCTCGAATCCAATGGAAATTACATACTGAGTCACGATATCAACGAGGGTCTAAAATACAGCGAAATAATGATTATGGAATCCACAAGAATTGTTACCGAAAAAGTCTGCTGATACAGAAATCGTTAAGCCAACGTCCCCAGTGCCAATTTGTCGTCACACTTGAACGAATAAATAAGAGTAGCCTTATTGTCGTAATGGGATCCTCTGTGCCCCGACTCGGTCTGTACTGTCATATTACCACTATTAGAGCTTTAATTTCAAGTGATGTTGACGAATTAAGGAGAATGTCATAGAGAGTATTATTTATATGAAAAACCATGCAAATCCAAAAATTAGTGACTCAATCCATTGCTACATAAAGTAGGGGTGGAGTTGGTTGCAGCCTGCAGGACAGTCCTATTTTTCTCTTTTATTTCATGAAGAAAACTGCCACTAAGTAAAAAGCTAAAAAGAAGCCAAACTTAAAAGAGCATGTATAATAACCAGAGGCCTGAAAATAATGCAGAAAGAATCAGTGTTTTTCCACTAAAAAAAAGGCATAATGGTAAAGAAAATCAAAAGGCTATAGAATTAAAATAGAACAAAGGAGCGGCTACAGTACATACTCAAAAAATAGTACATATAATACATTCAGTTATAACATTACCACAATCGATTATAACATTCTCCACCACTATGGCCGGAGCTGAGCTTGGGCCATAGGTGGCCATGGCTCCCCTCATATTTTCATAAATTCTACTAAGTCGTATCCATTGTATATTCAAAAATAAAGAGGGAATGTCCCCTTAAGTTTTTAAGAATTCTACCTATTGGTCTTCAAGTTCATTGTTTAACTCCAATGTATATTTAAAAGTCCTAAGCATCTCACAAATTAAGAAATAGGCTAATCGAATTGATGGTTCGATTTCATTTGAGATATAGATGCCTTTTGCTTTATTAAAAGTTCTTAAAAATATCTAAATTATACTATCCAATAAATTTCCATAAAAAATCTAATCAATTATATATTAAGATTCCCAATAGTATATAAAAAAATTGAAAAATATTATTAAGAAATTACTACATAGATTCATTAGTTTTTCTTCTTTATTTTTTTTTCTTATAATGCATTTGCACAAATTATCTGTGAACGGAGACAATTGAAAGCTAATTTAATTTGTTTCAAAACACTTATCTTCCCCTCCTAAATGAAATTTTAACTTCGTCCTTGATCAGAACCGATCATAACAAAAAAATTACAAATTTTATTTACTACAATGATGCGTAATAAACTATTTTTAATGTACACATCTTCCGTAACATTCATCACGCCGATCACAATATACACAGTAACCGATCATAACATTTATCATAGTCAATTATAATATTCTTATGTTACACACTTTGTGTATTGTAGATTTTGCATAGAACAATACACGCTGATAAACACTAGAAAAGGAGAAATATAAGAATAACCAGAAAGGACATCAATGTTCTTGCCAAACTCTTGGACAAGTGCAATTCATCAGATGAGGGAGTAAAAGTAAAACCTAGCTACAACAAAATTGGAGCAGTTGCTGGTGGTACATTCTAGTTGTCCATATCAATTGTACCACCACCTAGCAAAATGGTCAAGCTGGATGCCGTGGACTTATCAGAAACGATAGAGGATAATGGGCGAAGAGTTTCTACTGCCGTGTCTCCTGGAGTGTTCGGATCTTGAGGCAAAGCTCTGGGGCCATTTACACAGGCCTATTTGTCCCTATTCAAGGAAATTTTAACCCTTTAACCGTTGAAACTGATGCAGAAATTGGTGCAAAACTTATCAAGAGGGACCTCATGAGAAAGCTCCATTTCGAGAGATGATTCGAGAGTTGCGACATATGGATGAAGAGGAGGAGATGCAATTGCTCAATTGCTTTCATGCCAAGAGAAGCCAATAGATATGCTGATTTCCTAGCTAAATTTGGGAAGGAACAACTGGTGATTTTGAAATAACCTTCTCAAGTCCTTGAAGTGCCTTCCTGATGAAGACCGCATTGGTCTTATCTTTAATTATGTTTAATGTTTTTTGTTATTGTGTACTGAACTATTTTTATTTCTCATGAATCCAAAAAAATACTGTTATTTTCATCAGAGTTTTTCTTTTTTCTTGTATTTGAGAGACATATGAAGCGTGAACTGCACCGGGTAGTCCAAAAAATAAAAAAAATAAAAAAAGTTTGATAAACTCCATATAATTTCAGGCTTCCAAGAAACATTTATGCGACTATAGTAAGTTCTAGAACCAGTGGTTTAGATTTAGTATGTCTTTCTTCATAGAACCCTGATTTTTTTTTTTATCCAAATACAGCCTAAGCGCAATGCTTTGTCCCTAAGAAGAAGAATGTGATGTATTATTGTCATCATATTTTAATACCAAAGACCATCGGTAGGTGAGGGGGTGTGGATACTAGAAGGGAGGAAAAAAAAAAATCAAAAATAGACACTTGTGGTAGCTGGGCAACAATTATTGACGGTTATTGTATGCTTTCGGATATAGCGGCAATATAGAAACAGTGACAACAGACCGTCGGAATTGTTCCGAAAAAAGCTCTCGGACGATCAAGTTAGTAACTAGAAGTGTATGTATGTATATATATACCAGCAGGAAAAAGAATAGAGACGGAAAGGGAAAAGCCTTTATGGCACAATTCGGCACGTGCCTGAATACACCAGCAGTCATTTCACTTGACAAACTACAACTCGACGCGTTTCGAGATGCACTGACTGCTGTGTCAGTAAGTAGACGGCTGACACAATCATAGCATAAGGCATGGTTGGTAGTTAGTCAATCATGTTGTCGGCGTCTCGATCTAGGCACAAGGGATGTCAGAGCAAATTTTGTTGTGCAAGTCACTTTTTACCCTTGACGTGCCATTGGGATCGTCACTTACCATTGCGTCTCAACCGAGTTCTGGCGTAGAGACCCTGTCAAGCTTACTATAGAGCAACTGTTGAAAAAAATGTGTTGGTTTTTCTTTAAGACAAGCAGAAAGTTTCAACAAAGTAATTGTAGAAATTTTATAAATATCGAAAAAGAAGAAGAAGAACAATTAATTTAAATAACAAAATAAAACTTATAAAATTATAATATAAAAATCAGAATTGAACGGTTTGAGGCCTGAATTAGATTCAGTATCTTTAAGTCATTTATGTCCCACACTTGGTACTGACGGAATGCAACATACGACTCACAGGATATAATAGCTTCGATTTTCAAACAGTAGTACTCCAAATCAGAAGATCACGGTAAACCTTCAAGTGTTTTCTCTCTCTCTCTCTAAAAATGTATACTAAAATACAAAATATTCTTATGCAAGTTTCTACAACTTTCTAATGGATTTTGAATCAATCAAGAATGCTAAATGACGGTAGGAATTTATAAAAATCTTCACACTTCTTAAAAGAGGTAGGCTACCTTTCTAGAGGGTTACTCTTCTTTAGAAAGACACCCATTCGGATTTATAGTGATGAGAACATTAAGACCCATGGTCCGATTCAAGTTCCAATTGGTCCGGTGACAAGAGCTCGAGCTAAGAGATTCAAAGAAGAGCTGAATAACTTAGTCCGGAGAGTTCAACAACAAGAAGAAAGTATGTTCACTACTAAGGGTGAACAAAGGCTGGTTGTATTACTCAAATTCGATCCGGGAGAGAACCAATCCGCTATACATGCGCATGGGAGATTACAATCTAATGTGGGCGTATTTTAGTAGCAAAGAATCAAATAAAAATTGTGTTTTCGTAGTCCAAGGAAGCTCAAGATTCAAGAAGAGTTAAGAAGATCAGATTTGGATTTGATTTCCTTGTATTTCTTTAATTAGGATTTAATTTGATTTGGATAGGATTAGATTTGATTAGAATTTGACTTATCTCCAAGATAAGATTTGATTTGGTTAGGATTTGACTTATCTCCAAGATAAGATATGAT
>BRYE01000027.1:20914312-20916812 GCA_030159115.1 Actinidia arguta var. hypoleuca | reverse complement strand
AGGACTAATTTCTAAAGAAAATTGTGTTGTTGGTAAAATCTTAGGTCGACTTTAAACTTCAATATCTCATAATATAGATGGAATTAAATTGTAAACTTTATATGGTTAGAAAGGTCTACGAGTCTATTTTCCAATGCTTCAAACGGTGTCTCAATCCGAATTTTTTAGAGAAAGTTATGCCCGTTTTACAAAACAGTATCTGGGCTGAAAATGGTCTGGCGTTCGAACGTGGCGTTCGAACGTCAGGCGTTCCAACGCCTGGGCAAAAATGAAAATCCTAACTCTGGACGTTCCAACGTGGTGTTCCAACGTGGCGTTCCAACGCCAGTCGCGCGCAGCAGCAGAATTGACACGAAACTTGTCAAAAACTTATCCAATCTTAATCCAAACTTCACCAAAGTTTTTATGGCTCAACTACACACTCAAGAGACAACAATAACTCAAACTCAAGCCTCAAAACTAACCCTAGCATGGTAGATCTAAGGTTAAAGTTTCAAAAACCCTAACATTTAGAAATTTGGGATTTTTGTTTTTAGCATTCAATTTCTTTGAATTGAGCTTCAATATGCTTCAATTGGGACTTAAGGGAGTCCTCTAAACTCAACATTGGGCTTACCTAAGGTATCTAAGGTATAACTCAATTTCTTCAACTTATACATATACATAAAAATAGATTTTTCTCACCTCCTCAAGCTTGGTAGAGCTTTCAATGGCTTCCTTAGGCTTGGAATTTGAACTCTCTCTCCAAGCTTCTTCTTCTCTTCCTTCCTTCTTCTTCCTTTCTTTCTTCTCTCTTTCTCTCTCTCTCTCTCTCTCCGAATTTTTGTGTGTGTGTGTGTGTTTGGCTTGGTGCTTTGAAAGAAACACATGGGATTCAATCCCATGTGCCTACCTCCCTTCTTTTCTGTTTACAACCTTCCTCCTAATTGGTCGTTTCATATATTTTGGTCACTTTTGACCACTTTGACCATAAAATACTTACAATTAGGTCCTAATAGGATTAAATCTTTACATTAAGACATGAATAAAAGAAATTTATGAGTTCGGGGTATTACATTCTCCCCTCCTTTATAAAAGTTTGTCCTCAAACTTGGTTAGCATAGTATTTATGCTATTCTTGTCGTTGTGGTTCCCTTCTGACTCCGTTGCGCTACTCTGAAAAAAAAATATTTGCACACTCGATTGTCTAACTGGTGATCATTAATGTGCTTGACTGTGGGGTTAACCCTTTGGTTGCGACTACCTCTACTGCCCTCTCAGTTGGGCAGCCTACAACATGGTAACCCGATTAACACTGTCCAAGACAATCGGCCTTCCCGAAATATCTGGACAAGGACAATATCAAAATTGTATATGATGAGTAAACAAAATAGGGTTACTGTAATTTAGAAAAGCTACACACCTCGACTTATTGTAATGTTCACTCAAATAGAAATGGATATCGTTCTCGGATTTCATCTTCTCGTTCCCAAGTTGATTCTTTCCACGTATGGTTTTGCCATAACACTCGTACTAAGGGAATGACCTTGTTCCTAAGAACTTGGTCTCGACGATCAACAATCTCGATTGGTCTTTCAGCATAGCTCAAGTCTTCGCTCACTTCTAGAGGATAGTGGTTTATCACATGCGTGGGGTCATGAACATACTTCCGTAACATTGAGACGTGAAAGACGTCGTGAAATTGTGAAAGCTCCGGTAGAAGAGCGATACGATAAGCGACTGGTCTGATTCGTTGTAGAACTTCAAATGGTCCAATGTATCTTGGCTTCAACTTTCCCCTTTTTCCAAAACGATGAACACCTTTGGAAGGAGACACTTTCAAAAATACATGATCCCCCTCCTCGAACTCTAACTCTCGTCTTCGTATGTTTGCGTAACTCTTTTGTCGACTCTGGGCGGTTCGCAATATCTGCTGAATCACTTTGATCTTGTCGGTGGTCAGTTGAACGATTTCCGGTCCTAGAATTTGTTGTTCTCCCACTTCGATCCAACAGACTAGCGACCTACATTTTCTCCCATATAGCGCTTCATAAGGAGCCATTCCGATGCTTGCGTGAAAACTGTTGTTGTAAGCAAACTCCACGAGTGGCAAATGAGTTGCCCAATTTCCTTGAAAATCGAGAACACATAAGCGTAGCATATCCTCTAAGGTCTGGATAGTCCTCTCGGATTGTCCATCTGTCTGTGGGTGGAAAGCGGTGCTAAAGTTCAGCTCAGTGCCGAATGCTCGTTGCAAACTTTTCCAAAACTTTGACACAAACCTCGGATCTCGATCCGACACTATAGAAATAGGCATACCGTGAAGTCGAATGATTTCTACGATGTAGAGATTCGCATACTTTGACAATGAATATGTGGTCTTTACTGGTAGAAAATGTGCTGACTTGGTGAGGCGGTCTACAATGACCCAAATGGCATTACAGCCCCTTGGCGAGTTCGGTAGTCCGATGACAAAATCCATCGTAATGTGCTCCCATTTCCATTCTGGTATTGGTAGCGA
>BRYE01000027.1:20896812-20909312 GCA_030159115.1 Actinidia arguta var. hypoleuca | reverse complement strand
GGTGTCTCAATCCGAATGTTTTAGAGAAAGTTATGCCCGTTTTACAAAATAGTATCTGGGCTGAAAATGGTCTGGCGTTCGAACGTGGCGTTCGAACGTCAGGCGTTCCAACGCCTGGGCAAAAATGAAAATCCTAACTATGGACGTTCCAACGTGGCGTTCCAACGTCAGGCGTTCCAACGTGGCGTTCCAACGCCTGGGCAAAAATGAAAATCCTAACTCTGGACATTCCAACGTGGCGTTCCAACGTGGCGTTCCAACGCCAGTCGCGCGCAGCAGCAGAATTGACACGAAACTTGTCAAAAACTTATCCAATCTTAATCCAAACTTCACCAAAGTTTTTATGGCTCAACTACACACTCAAGAGACAAAAATAACTCAAACTCAAGCCCCAAAACTAACCCTAGCATGGTAGATCTAAGGTTAAAGTTTTAAAAATCCTAACATTTAGAAATTTGAGATTTTTGTTTTTAGCATTCAATTTCTTTGAATTGAGCTTCAATATGCTTCAATTGGGACTTAAGGGAGTCCTCTAAACTCAACATTGGGCTTACCTAAGGTATCTAAGGTATAACTCAATTTCTTCAACTTATACATATACATAAAAATAGATTTTTCTCACCTCCTCAAGCTTGGTAGAGCTTTCAATGGCTTCCTTAGGCTTAAAATTTGAACTCTCTCTCCAAGCTTCTTCTTCTCTTCCTTCCTTCTTCTTCCTTTCTTTCTTCTCTCTCTCTCTCTCTCTCTCTCTCTCTCCCTCTCCGAATTTTTGTGTGTGTGTGTGTGTTTGGCTTGGTGCTTTGAAAGAAACACATGGGATTCAATCCCATGTGCCTACCTCCCTCCTTTTCTCGTTACAACCTTCCTCCTAATTGGTCGTTTCATCTATTTTGGTCACTTTTGACCACTTTGACCATAAAATACTTACAATTAGGTCCTAATAGGATTAAATCTTTACATTAAGACATGAATAGAAGAAATTTATGGGTTCGGGGTATTACAAACACTTACAACCCATTGTTGACTTAATAATTCGATTTTTATGAAAATAAAATATTGTGTTAATGACTAATATGTTTACTAAGTGTACAGTCCATAAGCATCACTTTTGAGAACTTAATTTGATCAAAGGAAATTGCAAAACACTGTCTGCCAGAAAGTGTCTACCCTTGTTTCAGAGGTGTCGACACATTAAGACTGGAAGTTTTATTGAATAATTTGAAAAAGTCTTCAATGAATACATGAATCTAAATGGATCGAACGTATTAAAGAGTATATACATCCATGGGGAAAATATCTCAAATATCGTGAAGTGATCGGTGCTCAAATGGCCAAGAAAATAGAGAAACAAGTTTGGGACAAGAAGTGTCGACACTTGAAATTAGTAGCCAAAGAATTGATTCTGGAACGAGAAGTGTTGATACCTACAACAGAAGTGTCGACACCCAAAGTTAGTAGCCAAATACTTGAATTTGAAAAATGAAGTGTCAACACCTGATATAAAAAGTGTCGACACCTGAAGTCAATGAACAAAGATTCAAGTCTGGAAAATCAAGTGTTGATACCTGAGATCAGTAGCAAAACTTCAAAAAGACAGACAAGAAATGTCTACACCTAATACAACAAGTGTCGACACTTGCGGACAGTAGCCAAACTCTTTGAAGACGGATGATCAAGAGTCGACATATGAAATAGAAGTGTCGACACATGGAGACAGTATTTTATGACTGAAGAACAAAGGCTTGAAGTGTCAAAACATATTCGTGAGGTGTTGACACATGGAACCAATGTTTTAAGAAACTTGCAAGAAACTTGAGCCAACTTCAAATGCAAATATCTTAGGCTATAAAGATCCAAATACAGAAAAGTTTGAGTCTATCTTCAAGATGTGGAAGTCAGCTTTCTAATGAGACTAATTTCATGACCAAACTCAAAGTATTGAAAAAGTTATGATCAAAAGAATGATGCTCTATTTTTAAAAATGTTGCATTCAACTTCAGATGCGATTATCTCAGTCTTTACAAGTCTAAATGAAAAAAAAATTCAACCTAAATTGTAGCCCAAGAAGTTTAGTTTCCAATGCAATAAACAGTGTTCAAAAATTCTTAGTAACGAAGATGTAATAGCCAATTTACTGAAGACTACGCATCCAAAATTAAAATTGCAGCAAGTGTCAACACCTTAAGTCAATAGCAAAAAGTCCAAATACAGGAAAAAAGTGTTGACACCTTTGGCTAAAGTGTCGACACTTGGGCGCAACGGCTCTATTTTTTTAACGTTGTAAAGGTTCTAATCAAACATTAAATAGCCTTCAACCACCTCCAACTGATCTATTCACTTCAAGGTTATTAAATACAAGTCTCCAACAACATTTAGAGGTTGAACAATAAGATTATAACATGGATTGATCATCAAAAAACTTCAAGTTCATCATTCTCTTGAAAATTCATCTTGTTCCCAAAGGTTAAGCTATTCCAGTTATATCTATTCTTCCTAAGGAGTTTGTTTTCATCTTATACAACATTGTCACACTTGTATTTGAGAGTTTGAGTGTTTATCTTGTAAATCAAAAATATTTGGTGAGAGTTTGAGTGTTTATATTGTAAAACACAAACATTATGAGAGTTTTGAGTATTTCTCTTGTAAAAACCAAATGCTTATAATTTTGAGTGGAATTTAAACAAAATCACTTGTAAGTTTGAGTGGAGCTTGGACAAAACTAATTGTGTAAAAAGTGAATTGAGCACTTGAAAATCAACTCCCACATTGTAATTGTTGATTACAAGTAGTGGAAGAAGATCTTGCGGAGGTTTTGAGAGGACGTAGATCACACTTTGTGATTGAACCTCGGTAAATCTTTGTGTTCCTTGTTATGCTTTGCTTTTATTAGATTCTTATTTATATTGTTTTGCATATAAATTGATATATTGCTTGATTGACTAGATTAAGTTTTAATTAATCATAATTGTCATTAATTTAGAAAAACTTAATTCACCCCCCTTTTGGTTTGTCTTTTAGGCCAACACCCATTCCCGAAGTTCAATTTACACTGCATATGCCATGATGTGTTATAACAGTGAGTATAATTGATTTTGATCTTATTTTTATACATCATTGTGATAATTTTTATTTATGATTGGAAAAAAATTAATAGATATTCTATAATATGGGAATGTTAGGTCATTTTAGAAAGAATGACCTAAAATTCAAAGAAATTAATTTTTATCACATAAGATAGCTAGTAAACAAATGTTGGTAGTAGAAGTCTGCTTGTCGAACTTGCGAGACATGGACAATGAGAAGGACCATCCGAAGTTGTTTTAGGGACGGCTCTCTGACGATCAAGTTAGTGACCAAAAAAGAAGAGAGAGAAAAAAATTAGAGTTCTTGGTTTTAGCTCTAGAGATAGAGACAGAATTGCGTACCCTTGAGAAAGTGAGGGCCTAGCCTTTTATAATGCAGTTCGGCGTGTGCCTGGACATCCTGACTACTTTGTCAATGGGTAGGCAGCTACCCCAATCATGCCCCTAAGGTATGGCTGGTAGCTAACATGTCACATCATCGATATTTGGACCCAAGCTTGCAGGTGGTAGAGGAAACTCGCCGTGTACGTTACCCTATAACCCTGACATAACTTGGGAATCTTTGCCTAGTCTAGTTCATCGACCAAGCTCTGGTACAAAGATGTTGAACGAAGTTTCTATGAAGCAACAGTCCGATGGTGGTGCTTGCTTGAGCTTGGTCATTGACTGCCGAAGTTATGGGAGTTGGTTGCCAATGATCCTCAGTATGGAAAATTCAAACATATGAGCTCGTTAGTGCCTACAAATGTCCCCTCACTATCCTTGAGTTTTTCTTTCACTGTCCTTTTGTGCTACATGTCAATGTTTGGTACGCCTTAGGGCTCACTATGGCATTATTTGGGAGGGAACTGTAGCAATGCCAGTTCCACATGTCGACACATGTTCGTTTAAAGTCAAATTAGGGCACAAAACCCAAAGTGGGCACCTGCCCTTAGGTCCTATTTGGGTGAGAAATTGGCAAATTTTAGCCCACCTATATATAGTGAGCCTCAACTTGCTCACTACTCACCTTGCAATCTGAAAGTATTCTAAAGAGAGAAACTGTGAGTGTTTTTGAGCAATTGTGAATTGCCATCACCCGTCTACCATCTCCGATAGCCCTTGTCTCTGATGGACCTTTTTTTGTTCTTTGACTACCTCTAGACCATCACTTTAAATCTCCTTTTGGATTTTTTGAAATACTTGTATTTTTTATATGTTCGCTTTTAGATCCGGTGTAGATCCATTTTAACCCTTTATTTTGAGTCTTAGATCTTCGTTCTGCGTGGTTCTGCATTCGCAACTGCCTTGTTTGTTTGTTTAAGTATGTCATGGCCATTCACCTACCATTGACGAGCGGCTATTAATCTTTCCAGGTACCAAAGGTCTTGGGTTGTCCCTGAATCTATTTCTGCTATTAAAACTGGTCCGACCTGTGCTTGCATTGTAGAATTTAGGGTTTGGTGACTACTAAATGGCACGTTAGGGTTAAGGTTTATTCCCTGGGGTTAGGATTTTTCCCCCAAGCCATTCTTGTACCAAGAAAGCTTCAAGGCGGAAGGACGGCTTGAGTCAAATGCTAGATACGGATTGAACCTCGATAGAATGTAGATAAGGCACACAGGGTAGAGCTCAGAACTTACTCAGAGTTCGACTAGCTTTGCGCCTGCACATTTACTATCGTCCTAAACTTAGGATAGAGCTTGTTCTGATTGTGTTTTATCTATTTCAGAACATGAAGCTTAACCAAGCCCAACTTCTAGTGCACAATGACGTCATACTTGCCCAATTTAGGTGGTAGCATGAGATCCCAAATGATGTCTTGATAGAGAGGCCCAACCCACACGAGTCTACTACCATTGTGAAAGGATCTAGGGATTGCATCCCAGTCTGCACGTGGTTGATCCACCAGGTCAGTCTCCGATTTTTGATTAGTCCATTGCTAAAGGAAGTCATAACATGGTGTCATCTGACCTTCATGTAGGTGTCAATAAAATTCATGAGGACAATTCTCGCGGTTAACACCTTAATACGTAGGGGGGAAGGGTTACCGTGGTGCAACCAAAATGGAAGCTCGACACGAAATTGTCCATGGGTAATCACTACCTCAAACTCAGGAATACCTAACCACGGTGGACAAAACTTGTGATCGAGAGCCTAGATAAAGATTTATATTTGGATAAATTCATTTGGGTCTCGGTAAATTGGGAGTTTCGAGTTGGGGATGATGAAATGTGGTTTTCCCTAGACAAAATGGGAGAATAGATAACGATGAGTCTCTTATATCTCAGTCATACATACATCATTTTACTACACTTGTATTTTTTTGAATATGTTCTCAAAGTCTAACTGTTGGACCTCGGTTGATTTGTTTTGTAAGGCTCAACAACGAGTATTGAGCTCGGTTCGAAGAGTGTAAGATCGCGATTCATCACGTAAACAATAGTCTTGAGCCACATGATGTCGCGACTCTACTACAGTTCAAGCTGGTATACCACCATAATATACCCCATCTAGCTTCTGGCTTGGTCAAGTTGCCCTTCCACCCATTTGCATTCGAGAACCAGCTCAACGGGTTTAGCCTTTGAGTTTCACCGACCGAACTCTTTGCTCGGAAGTTAGAAAATGGGAAAACAAGGTCGAGCAATAGCTCAAGTTTGGTCCAACTATCTGGAAGTAAACTTGTAGATGCCCTCATCGAGGAGGAAGGAGAAGAAGAAGAAGGAGGTGAAGAAGTAGTGCTTGTAGGAGGTAACCTGGCCAAAGCTGAGCCCATTCTGATCTCGAGCTCAGACGATAAGACCTCTGAAGTTCTTGCGGTGCCCAAGATTCTTGAAGTGTTTAGAGAAAAGGTTGAGATTTTTTTGTTAGACAAGGAAAGAAGGTTGATTTGAGTTCGAAAGTTGAGATGCTTTCAAAGCTACTGAAGGTTCAAGAGAAGCCCGGTCAAGAGAAAGGACAAACCCTCAATCTTGCTGTCGAGGTGGAGAGCTCGCACCTTACCCCACGGCCACAAAAGGAAAAAAGCAAGGAAAAGGGCATTGTGGTGGTCTCTTCCTGTAAAAGGCGTCGCATGGCTAGTTTGAGCTCGACTGCTGACTCCTCCTCTATACTGGTTATTGTTCCTGAGCTCTGGAACTTGAAATTCTCTATTGGGGAGCTTGAACACCGTGTCATGCACGATGGCATGACTCAGGATTTTGAGACCTGCTTAGCAGTAGCGTAGGCCGCGATGCTTCCCCAAGACATGGTTGAGATGCAAAAGGAAGACGGGTTGATGGCATGTAGCCTAACGGTGATGTAGAACCTCCAAGTAAGTACTCAAGCTTGGTAATTTGCTACCTTAATAACTTGAACACTTAGAAAAAAAATTTGGACTAACCAATTTCTTTTTGTAGGCCCTTAAGAGATTGGTGGTGAACTTCCAACATGAGAAGAAACGCTCTGATGAATTGAAGAAAGCTCATAAACGAGCTACCTCTCTAGAGGGTGAGGTTAGAAAGAATATGGGGAGCGCACCACTACTGTCGAAGAGCTCTTTGTCGTTGATGAAGAGTGGTCCAAGAAAAAGGGGAGGTCAATAAGCCCATGCAAGTGGCCTAAGGCCCTGTCTACTAGCGGGTCTAGACGTAACCGAGGACCGGGATAAATTTTTCCACAAGGGTAGGCTGGCCTTTCTAAAGGAGCTCGACACTCTCTCTGAGCATCCAATGTGGGCGGCAGTGAAGCCACTGGCAGCCTACCTACACCCCAAGCCTTACCAAGCCTTACTCATTGATCCTCCTCCTAGACTTTGATGAGGAGGAGTATTTCACCTGACCTACGGAAGGGGAGGAAGACATCCCGAAAGGTTGAGGGAGAAGTGGAGAAGAAGGCAACGGAGGACGAGGAAGCTCCCCGAATTGAGGGTGATTTATAGGACACACACACACCGATCTGTAAATTTTCTTGCATCTTTGTAAGGGGGTTGGTCCATTTTTGCACCCTTTAAACATGTATTTGAACAAGCCTTGTACAAAATTGTATATATTCAACTTTTTTTCTCTAGCTTGGATAACTTCTTTACTTGCCTTAGAATATTTATGATTTCCTTTTACTTTGAATGTCTAGGATGTCCCGAGTTCGGTGGGCAGGTAGCTCTTGCATGCCTTTCTGAATTGCTTATGGATGTTTATGAGATTCTAAGCATAGCTCGGCGAATAAGTCGTACACATGCCTTAGCGTAACTTTGCTTTCTGCATGCCGAGTGTAATGTTCGCTTTTATCTTAGAAGTAGTTCGGTGAACAAGTCTTGCATATGCCTTAGTGTAAATTTGCTTTTTGCATGCCATAGCATAATGTTTGCTTTTTATCTCAGACTTGCTTGGGAAAGTTTAGGACCCCCTGAGCTCAGTGCTTTAGTAATTCAGCGAATAGTCTCGCACTTGGATTAAGACATCTCAATCTCATGATTGAATAGTTCGGAGAATAGTGTTGCGCATGGATTAGGACATCCTGAGTTCAGTGCTCAAGAAGATAAGGATTGCATCTTGTTTAAATTTAAAACTTAGAAACACTTTAAACTTAGAAAAAAATTTGAAAGCAAAGTATGGTATGAAAATATGAAACCCTTCGAAACCGAGGCAAATGCATTTTTCAAACTTTAAAAATTGACAAATAACTTTTGAAATGATCAGACTCTATTTTCAAAATACAAAATGGATACAATATTTTTGCAAATATGCTCAAAAAATAGAGAAGTTTAAAATAGTTACAATCCTTCTATAAATAAGCTCAAAAAATAAAAGAGTTTTTGATATAAAACAATTACAATCTTTCTACAAATAAGTCCAATAAAAAAAAAAGTAATCACATGTTTCAGTGATACAATTTCCTCAACTTGTTGGAGTTCCAAAGTCTCGTGACTTATTTGCCCTCTAGGTTATCAAGATGGTAAGCTCATTTTCTGGCTAACTTTGTTATTTTGTATATACCTTCCCAATTGGGGGTGAGTTCTCATCCACCGAGTCCTTGGTGTTTCCAACAACTTTTCTCAAAACAATTCGCCAAATGAAAATTCTTCGCGTTAGATATTCTGATTGTATATTTTAGCGAGTTGTTTCTAATAGTTGGCCATTCATATAAGTGCATTTTCTCTTCTTTCTTTGGCAAGGTCGAGGTTGCGAGCTAGCACCTCTACATTATGATCGTCATCGTAAGTTTCAGGTCAGATTATGGGCAAATTGATCTCTAACGGGATAACAACTTCGAAATTAAAATCCAAAGAATATGTCATTTCGTTCGTTGCCTTCTGCAGTGTAGTCTAATATGCCCACAATACGCTCCAGAGTTTCTGACCCATTTGCCTTTGGATTTTTCAAGTCTCTTTTTGATCTCGTTCATTATTTTCTTGTTGGTTGCCTCCGCCTTCCCGTTGCACTGTGAGTATCTCGGCATAAAATTGTAGAACTCAATTTTGAGCTCGTCCAATATTTTTTTAACTTTCTAGCCCACAAATTGAGTTCCGTTATCCGACACGAGAGCTGGGGATGTCGAACCATGATAAAATATTTTTGTGAATAAATTTAATTACATCCACCTTCTTGATTTGGGCCAGTGATTCGGTTTTTACCCATTTGGTAAAGTAGTTTGTCATTGTGAAAAATAATTTTTTATTTCCCAAGGCTCGAGGCCACACAATGTCCATCTCCCACTAAGTGAAAGGCCATGGACTGGTGAGCGGGGTCAAATCCCTAGCCAGCTAGTGAATGAGAGAAAAAAAGAGTTGACACTCCACTCATTTGTGGACATACATTTGGGCATACTTCTGCATGTAGGCCCACCAATACCTTTGAGTTAAAGCTCGATGGGTTAGTAATCTTCCCCAGGAGTGTAATCCACAAATTTTCTCATGAATTTCAAATAGCACATCTTCTACTAGGCTTGGGTGAACACACAAAAAATAGGTCTCTAAGTAAGATCCCACGGGGGAGATCCCAAAATGTGTTGCCTTTACTCGAAGCTTGTGCATTTCCCTTTTTATCTTTTGGTCATTTGTCATGGTGTCTAAAGTCGGCAATTAGATCCATCCTGTTTGGCCCCAATTGAGTGTTGTTTAGGACGACGTCTTGATGAGTTTCATAGCTAGGAACCGAGATCAGATCAACTGTGAAGGTTTGTCTTTTCTCCTTCAAATATCGATGCCAAGCTTGCCATTGCAGCTGCGTGAGAATTTAGAACCTCCCTACTTGCTTAATTTTTACTGCTCAAAATTGTGAGGATAGTCTTTGTTATTGCCAAGTGCTTAGCCATTTTGGCTCTTTGTGCTTAAAATTTACTCATAAACTGATTGACTACCAGCTTTGAATCACTGAAGATGTGGAGCTCAAGAACCATCAATTTGCTGGTGGATCTATGTCCCGCAAGGAAAGCTTCATACTCGGCCTCGTTATTAGTCAAAGGGAAATTCAACATAAGACAGTGCTAAAAAATTGCCCCTTTAGGGCTTTCCAGGACAGCGCCTTCTCCTACGCCTAAGTTATTTTTGGCCCCATTAATGTACATCTTCCAAGCCTTGGATAGATTGATCTGAGGTGGCTCCTTAAGAACCTTAGGACCCTTAACGATATCCTTGACCGCGAGTGTGTTCTTTAATCTGAGGTGGTTCCTTAAGAACTTCAGGAACCTCAGGTGTTGGCTCAACCGTAGCTTATGTCCCTGCCGAACTCTTTTCCTCCTTGTGTACAGACGCAAGGGAACCTCGCTTTGGAGTCACAATTCGGGGCAAGAACTCCGCCACAAAATCAGCTAAGACTTGGCTCTTGATTGCCACTTTAGGGAAGAATTTGATGTCAAATTGTTGTAGCTCGACAACCCATTTAGATAGTCATCCGGATAGGGCTGCTTTCATGAGCATATTATTCAGACAAATTCTGTGTACAATATGATTGAGTGCTTAAAAATATTGCATTAGCTTTTGTTTAGTAATGACCAGGACCACCACCACCACAAGCTTCTCCACTGTAGATACCTCATTTGGCAATCAATAAGCATTTTGCTAACGAATTAGATCGGGCGTTACTCAACATCTACCTCCCATAACAGCACCGAGCTTACGATGTGTTCGGAGACGACGTGGTAAACATAGAACAACCTCCCTAATTTGAGTTAGCGTGCGAGCTCGCACTCTTCATTCTATAAAAAAATTATGTTTTTGCAAAGGAGTTGAAAAAATAGACAACATTTATCGAAAGACTTACTTATTAATCGATTAAGTGCTACTTCCATTCCTATTAGCTTTTGCACCTCCTTCACATTCTTTGGACTTTCAAGGTCATTGATTGCCACGATCTGTTCTGAGTTTGCCTTAATTCCTTGCCGATTGACTAAGTGTCCCAATAATTTACCAGAGTTTACTCTGAAAATGCCCTTTTTTGCATTTAGTCTTAACTTATGCTCTTTCAGGACGTCGAACAAATTGACAAGGTTGATGTAGGACAACAATAAAATCTCAAGCAAAATAGATAATCAAACCAGAATTGTAGAAGGGGAGGGAAAAATTTGGCATCTCACCAGAATCCAGAAGAAGAAGAAAGAAAATTAGGATTTCTCAATATTATCAATCATAATTTGTCATTAAAAATAAGGTTGTATTCCTATTTATGATAAACTATGACTATTTGATAACTAATAAAATCTAAAACAAGACTCCTAACATACTAAAAACTCCAAATTAAATAAAATTCTAATTAAATTAAAATAAAAAATAATTAATTATAAAATTATAAAATACAAGAATTAATAAATAATAATGTGCAATTTTATTCCGCATCATTCTTCTCTACTGATAAGAACTCAACCTCGAGTTCGCCTTAAGATACTGAATCATTCCATGCCAACGAATCAAATACTTCGAGTAAATCAACAATCTCGCATGACTCTCAAATGTAAACTCTTCCAACCACGAACTCCAAATAATATCTATTTTCAAATTGTTGACGAGATCTGCTAAGCAAAGCAAAATGCAAAAAAAATTATCAACATAATTCAATCAATTCTTTCCATTTTTTGGTACACTTTCAAATTGAAGTAGATCTTTTTTCCTTGCATCCATTTTTAGTTTTTCAAACTTTCTTTCAATAACTCGTTGTCTTCAAACATATTGAGAAATAATAGCAACATTTTGAAGACGCATATAATAAGAATATACCCTGTGATAACGCCAATGGGTCTAGATGATGATTGTAGCCTTGGTTTTCTTTTTCAATCATTGAATCCTTTTTATTTTAATCTCTCGCAATCTTTGTATTGTACTTGCCAAACTCATAATAATTTTATTGGTCAGGCTCTTCGTTCCTTCAAAATTATTACTTAAACTATGATGTATTTTATTCACTTTTTTTTGAAATTGAAACCAAGAACCTTGCATAGCAAATTCACTATATTTAAGAGGTCCAACACATTATTCAGGTGATCAATCTTATCTTGTTGAAGGTCTCAAAGTTCGCTAAGCAACTTTTTAATCTTTCTTAAAGACAAAATAGATTCATCTACAACTATGTTGGATGGAGTGTCTTCAGAATAATTATATAACTCATTTAAAATATTCTCAATTTACTCAACCATTTCACGAACCCAATCGGTAAAGACTTTGGGACCGAGGCAGTCATCAAAGGTAGGAGTCTCATCGGGATGTTGCATTGAAACTCAAAAATCTTAAAAAATTAAAATTTTTGAGACCGAACAATAATTTTATTAAAATTTTAGGCACTGATCTATATTTTTAGTAACTTTTCTAACTGATCTAAAATTTTTAAAATTTTACTGACTGATTTGTAATTTTTGAAATTTTGGAGATCAAACAATAATTTAAAAAATCTTAGGAGCCAAACTATGATTTTTTAGAAGTTCAAGAACTAAACTGTAATTTAACAAAGTTCAGGGATCAAAAATATAATCTTCTCAGAGTTTAGGGACCAAGCTATAATTTTTTTAAAATTTAGGGATCAAATTATAATTTAATAAAATTTCAGAAACAAAAAGTATAATTTATCAAACAAATTTGTTGACATGGCGATGACGTAGGATGACGCAATGTTGACTTGGCGCATGAGGCTGACTTGTCGTCTACCTCAGATGGCACGTGGGCGCGTGTCAGAGAGTAGATCTCACACGCCTATAGAGGGGGCGGTGCATGGCATGGATTCTGGCATCTATTTTTGATTCCGAGGCTTCTTCTCGTTGATACGAACATAATGGTGCCCTCAAAAGTTAATTTTGAACACTTTTGAATGGATACAAAATTCGACTGTGACTGTGGAATGTTCGTCGGAAGTTGGTAAGGCTCTGGTGAAGGTCGGTGAGGTTGCGACATGCTTGTAGAGGATTGGTGTGACATCTAAGAAGGATGGTGGGTGGTCAACGAGATTTGCGAAGGGCTCACTGGTCTGTTGACAATGG
>BRYE01000027.1:20889312-20891812 GCA_030159115.1 Actinidia arguta var. hypoleuca | reverse complement strand
AATGTAAATGTGAAATTTGTTTGAAAAGAAATAAGAACTGAATTTTTCAATCAACTATGTTTGTTCTTTTTAGAATTTGGTTCCATGATCTCATATTTTATTAAACTTAAAAAAAATTTAGTGAGTTCAAAATGTATTGAAGTCTATGCTTTAAGTAAAATATCAAATATGAATACAAAACTTTTAAAATTTCTATTGGGTTAAGTGAACCTACCCGGTGACAGTCATATAACTCTGCCTATGCATGCATTATATATAGTTGAAAAGTGTTTTGTTAGAAATATTATATTTTGTATAATATATACTCACATGTAAACATACAATGTAATGTATTGCACAAAATATATTTTATATTTTGTACAATATATTCTCACGTGATAAATTCCATCACATATAAAAATAAAATACAATGCATTGCACAAAATACAATTTTTTTCCTTTCATTTTTGAGTTGGAAAACACATAATATTGTAACCTCCTAAAATGCCTGGTCATGTACACCCCAATGGACTATTCTGGAGTGAAAGCTGGAATCGTTCAAATTGCCATAATTTCTACTTTTAAGGGTTTTCATTTTTGGTGTCCTTCTTCCTCTTATCAATATCTGGCACGTGAAAAACTAATGTGGCCTTTCATTCCTTTGTTGTTATTCATTTGATTTCATTACATGGGAGGGTCTGGATCCTATCCCCACCTTCTTCTCTCTCCGGACATCGGAAGGGACGACTTTTACTCTATGGATGCACCTCCATATTGGCAGAATCGAACGGATGAAAATTAGCTAACAATGATTTTAAGTTGATATCCGAAGAGAGGATCCAGATTCCAGACCCATGCAATTGTTGAAACCGATACAAATGCACGGATGCACTTTTATCAAAATTCAGTGTCCACGGACCGAATACAAATCAAATCTTGGTCAGGTCATGACGTGAAAAGTAGAAGTGGAGTTTACAGGAAGAATCATCAGTTTTTTTTTTTAACCCGCATTTAAAAAATAACACGGTTGAAAATTTATTTAGAAAATTAACACGTTTAGGAGAGTTGTCAGTGACACTGGCGACTTCTGTAAAAAAATAGTTAGGTCTGCTTTGTTCCAGCCATTGAACTCCTTGCCACAAATAACCATAATTCAACAATTCACAAATTGACTTAACACATTTAATAATTACACACTGAATACAACATAATTAAAAAAATCAATACAGAAATCCTCAAATACATAATTAAACGTAATGAAAAATTATATAATATTTTGTTAAATTTAAATCAATTCACATACGTAATGAAAAATCAACTCTCTAGTCGCTAATGACACTAGCGACTCTCCCAAACGCGCTAGTTTCCTAAATAAGTTTTCAACCGCGTTATTTTCTAAAATATTTTTTAAAAACGGATTAAAAAACAAAAAAACTCAAGAATCATGCCTCGACTTACACAGCTTTTAAAATTGTATTTCGATCAACATGTGATTTGTTAAAAAAAATAAGTTAAAAGGCTCATTAAAATTTATTTATTTTTTATATTTTTAAATTTCACTCGCTACGGAAAACTAAATCGGTGAATTATTTTTAATCTAAGAACAAAAAAAATCAAAACCAAAAATTCTAAAAAATAGGGTAAATTTCACTACATCCCCTAAGGTTTCTAACAAGGACAACCACATCCCTTGTAGTTTAAAATAATACTAACCTCCCTTACTTTTTAAATTAATATTAAGATTTTCTTCTGAAACAAATTTAAAAAAAAAAAACAAGACTATCATTTGATTTAGGACTTTTTTTTTAATACACTATTTAAAATAATTAAATATTCTCTCTCCTTCTTTTAAAAAAATTGATAATAAAGTTAATTTTTTAGTATATTTCAATTAAGATCACTTAAAAAGTAAAATATTTTGACCAATCTTATTTTTTTTAAAAAATTATTCATAACAATGTTTTATTTTTTAAGTACATTTTCAATAGTAAAATTAAAAAGTAAACTATTAGATCAATTATTTTTTAAAAATTACTTGTTAATAAAAATTAAGAATAGTGTAGTTTATAAATAAATAGTATTTTGAGAATTCTTTTAAGAGGTTTATTGAGAATTGTTTA
Source organism: Actinidia arguta var. hypoleuca (assembly GCA_030159115.1). NCBI lineage: Eukaryota > Viridiplantae > Streptophyta > Magnoliopsida > Ericales > Actinidiaceae > Actinidia > Actinidia arguta. The sequence continues at coordinate 20,889,713 of BRYE01000027.1, read as the reverse complement.
TGGAAGCCTTAAATTAAAGGGCAAATTTATTATTTTTGCACAAAAAATAGTTTTCGGGGGAAATCTTGACATTAATTTTAAAAATAAGAGATGTTAGTGCTATTTATAAAACTATAGTTACTATGGATGTATTTGTTAGAAGCCTTAAGGAGGTTAGTGAAATTTACCCAAAATTTTTTTAGGACAAATTGGGCTTTAATTAACTTTTTGACCAAAGAGGTGAAAGAGAAATATCCGCATTACTTTAACGGATTTGGAATACTGCGGTGCGTCAGGTCCTTACAAGGTTGTAGAGACTTAAAACGACGTTGTGTTGGGTATGTTTTGATCCAAAATAACGTCATTTAGATTCAAAAATGTATTGCCTCAAAACAACGTCGTTTTAGAACAAAATACGTCCA
>BRYE01000027.1:20836812-20849312 GCA_030159115.1 Actinidia arguta var. hypoleuca | reverse complement strand
TTGAAGCGCATTGTCTTACCAAGCCCTAGTTCTTGGGTTCAAACTTTACCCCCCCCCCCCCCCCTAATATGTAAGGTGACGATGTTCTTCCATTTCTAAAAAAAAATAAGTAAATGCAACATTCTAAATTTATTTTCAAAGTACTCTCATCTTTATCATCCAAAACCTAACCCTAGACCAACCCCGTCCCACAACCTCCCTGTGCCCCTAGCCCCGCATTTCCTCAGCATCCCCAACCCTTCTAACTCACCCTCCCTTCACTAGACTGATTTTCCTTCTCCCAGTCCCCTCTTCATTGTTGATTTCACCAACAATGCTAAGAGGGAGAAAGGTTTGGCATGGCAAAAGGGTGGGGAGTGACAGTGACAGTGGGGGTAAGAATGGAGTATCAAACAATGGTGGTAGTGGCTAGCGTTGGCTGAGGCTGGGTTGGTGTTAAGGTTAAGGTTAGGTGTGTGTAAGGAATGTGTAGAATAGTAATTTGATGTAGTAACAAAACATACAAAAAAATAAAAGAGAAAAATGGGGGGAGGGTGAGTAATAAAATTTGGAAGGTAGATCTTATAACTCTATGTCATCTTTTATTTTAGAGGTAGATGAGACATTATATCAAGCGCATGGAATAATCTTAGGTACATATGATTCAATTGACACTATTTTATGCAGTGATCGGTGAGTATTATGACCATTTTACAATCTCGTTTGGTTTAAGCGATTTGGCGAGAAAGTGAAATGTAGTGGGTCTTGTTGTGGTAGAATTCTGGAGGTGAGCAACCAACAATCAGAATTGCTCTTAATCTCGGTACTAGACCTCAGTAGTGACTCGGACGACCTACGCAGATGAACATACGTTACTGGCCGAGGTGAGGCCGCTCAAAATCCTCCAGCGTAAGAATCAGACCAAGGCGAATGTGAGTTAGGCAAATCTAAGCAACAGAGCTCTCAGAGTGAGAATGCAAGTATTTTTGTGTGTACCTTTTGTGTTGAGGGAGCGACCTTTTTATAATTGAAGAATGGAGAGCCGTGCAAGAAGTTTACGACGAGATCCTTAGAGAGATAAGTATGGAAGAAGATCCAGTGGATATTGTAGATAAAATAGAAAGATGCCATATAGAGAACAATCCATAATTATAGGTGACATAGTGGAGAAGGAGTCTCATGGTGGTGGACTCTTTGGTCAGGCAAAGTGATCAACCTCGCCCAATGGCGAGATGGAGAACAAATGGCGTGCTCACAGATACTGGCGAGGTGAGCAACTAGTGTGGCAACGCAGTTGGCGACCAGGACTAACATTAGCGAGGTGATCTCTTCATGCGAGGTGTCTACCTTGGATCTTCAGCAGGTGGAGATTTTACTCCACATCAGTAGCCCTTTACTCGAGATGCCGAGGTGAAACACTTGAGATCTTTGAGTAGTAAATCAAGTAGCTCAATTTTGATGACGTATGTATCTTCACTCTAGAAGTGAATTTCTTACCGCAAGTGTACGGGTTGCGAAGTAGTAATAAACGCGAAGTACGAGTATCGATCCCACGAAGAGCATTGCCAAGGTGAACACAAAATACTAAAAACACTAAGATGCAATCCTAACGTAATCCTAACTTATGCTTCAAAAAGAGAAAAATCAAAATTATATTTTGATTTTTGATTGATTTAAATTAAATCTAAATTATAAAAGTAATTAAACTGATTTAAACTTGATATTAAAAACGACTCAGAATCAATTGATACAACCAATCGAGTTTCTCAGAATTCCAATGGAGCCTTTGTATAACTCAAATCATTCGACTACGTCGTGAGGCTCAAAACACTTGTTCTTACAAACTTCAATTTTTAAAATAAATCTGGTTATTTTAATCATGGCAGCGCATATACTGAATTAGCAATTCATGCATATGCGTTACCGAATATAATAAGATGCGCAAGTTTTTTAAAGTATTTAGAATAAAGAAGAAAAAGAATAAAAATCAGAAAGATCTAACAGTGGATAGTCTTTTACCTCCATTGTTCATCCTCGATCCACAATCGATCTTCACAATCGATCCCAAGTTGGGAAAATTAACTACGCATGGCTATGAAAAATAAATATGAAAAATACAAAAAATATTCTGAAATATAAACACTGATATGATATTTAAAAATTAAATAACATAAATTAATGGTAGAAAAATTATAAAACAATGCGCGTAATTGAATAAAATCGTAAATCGAATTGATTAAACATAAATCGAATGTAAATAATTACAAGACTATTTAAAAATATAAAACACTAAGTTAGGAGGCTGTAAAAAATCCTAAAAAATAATATATCTCGTTCACAAAATCGTAAGGAAGTATATATAGGCTATACAATTCAAGTCTTAGCGGGATTAGAATTTCTGCTCAATTTTTCTTCTTACCCATCTGTTCCGTCTCGATTTTACTACTTTAGAGATCGATTTAGACAATATTTATTAGAGATAAAGTTATATTCCTTGAAGTCTTCTTTCCAATGCATCAAAAATCAAATAAATCGGACATCTGAGTAAAACGTTATGGCCAAAATACTAAAATAGGTTTTTTAACAAAATTTGTTAACGTTCGAACTCTAGTTCCTTTATCTTTGGAGTTTGAATGTTAAGTACAATTTTTCCCTTCTTTGAATTTTTTTTCCCATCTTTTTCATACCCCATTTTAGAATCTTCGGAGTCCAATTCTCGCAATGTTCGTTAGACGTGACTTTGCGCAATTTTGTGAGATCTTTTCAATGTCATGTCTTTTATTTCATTCCGAGTTACAAGTAAAAACTTCCATAATTATTGAGATAAATCCCAGTAATGGTCCTCAATATACATGCTTGCACTCCGGATCACTTTTATGGCTTTAAATTCTCTTCTTTATTAATATTTTCCTGTAATGAACTCAAACATGACTTTAAGTACGAAACACGATAAAAATAGTGGCACATCTTTATTTAAGAGGATGCGTGGATGTGTGCATTAATGGCGGAATGATATTTTGGTGGGAGTGGCAGTTTCGACCTCAGAACCCAAAGTGTTGCTTGATCTTGACCGTTGGAGCAAATAGATCTTGGCCACTGGAGATTCTTAAAATATGGGGTTCTACCACTCATTTATACTCTTGCTTTTGCTGTCGAACTATTGCTCATGCTCTGACGTTCATTTTGCCCTCGTTAGCTCACCACCACTCTTTTGTCTCAGTCTGTCAGTAAGTACTAACTGATAATCTTATCTTTAATTTCTTAGTCATTAGTGCATGTCCAATAGTGCCAACGTTGGAGACCAGGAGAATTTAGAGAATTTCTTGCCTTATTGGATATCCAAACATTTAGGAGAAAAATCATACATGACTGACGAGGTTAACCAACTTCCTTCCTCGCCTCTTGAGAAGTCTCCCTTACGAGACGATTCTTTTGACCATAGGGAAGGTCCCAAGATGAACACTCTTCCTCTTGAAAAGGAGATTAATGTCATGACTCAAGGCGACTTAGATTGCCTGAGGGAAGTGTATTCTTTCCCAGCCAGGATCCCTGAAGAGGGCGAGACAATATTGTCTGCTCACTTGGGCGAAGTAGCTTTTTATAAAACTATTTTTCCAATCGGCCAAAGGCTCCCAATCCACCCTACCATAAGGAAAGTTTTGAATTTTCACAACATCTGTCCCGCCCAATTGTCTCCCAACGCATGGCGAAGTGTCGTCTGCGTGTTGGTGATATGGTGATTCTATAGGCGCCATTTGTCCCTCAACGAATTTAGGTGCCTTTATACCCTATTTAAAAGTCCAAAGCCAGACTCGAGTTTGCTCTATTTTAAGACAAGGTCGGGCAGTAATGTAATCAAGGGTTCCCTTAGCAACGTCAAGGGGTGGAAGAGGAAATTCTTCTTCATCTCGGGAGATGACTGAGAGTTCTCTTCGAGTATAGCTCATGATGAAGGAGTTCCACAGGTCTTGAGATCATAGGGCACCCCAAGTCAGCCTTGCTTCTAGACTATGATTTTGCTTAAGTGCATCAGCTTGCCTCATACTAATCAAATGTTTTTCGTCCTTTCAAAAAAACGCTGCAATAAAATACTCATCTTAACAGACACCGAAGATCGGAGGACAAATAGGGTTTTCAAGAAATTAGGACTAGGAGGATACTTTTTAAGGTTCCAATAGTCCTAGACTTTAAGGCGTTCAAAAAGTGCTTCACCCTTGACTGTGCTGAGATGTTGTCCAATGGCGGGGACAATGTTGAGGGCAAGTCTGTAGATGGCGATGAGGGTGAGTCCCGCCATCCCTGAGATGAACATCCTCAGAGTGAGAGCCCCCAAGATGAATCAGTAGAATATAGAGGAACTATCTAGAAGGAAATGAGGAGGGTTTTATCTCGCCTTCCCGACCTAAACCTGCTAAGGTTGTTATGGGGAAAAGTTCAAGACCCTGTCCTTGGTTTTGAACCAAGTAATTCGAGCTCAAGCTCGGACTCTAAATTAGAGTCGTGGTTAGACCCAGGGTTGCCCCCTAAGCTTAAATCGGATGATACAATCTCTTTCTTTCCCCAAGTATTTTATCTCGTTTTATGATTGGTCTTTGTTTCCTTTCGTAGCTATGTCCAAGAAGATCATCTTGAAGAAGCTTGGCCAATTAGCAGAGAAGTCAAAATTTGCCACCCTGTAATCTAAGGGCATGGTGATCCAGGAGAAGAGACTTCGGGATGAGGTCCTTGACACTTTGCCTGCCAAAAAGGGCAAAACTATCAATGACTCCAAGGGGAAGGAGACCATGCTACTACCCAAAGGCAAGAAGAAATACAGCAAGTCGGTGAGTAGGGAAAGACCTCGGCTAGTGGGCCCCAGGGAGGGCACCTCAACCAAGCCCAACGACGCCTTAGGGCCCATGGCCTCCATGTTAGGAAGTCCCTCAGTGGCAAAAAAATCTTGGCGGGGATGTTTCTTCCTGCTGATAAGGATAAGGTGGACAAACTCTCCTTGTATCAGATAGTCACCAAGTTCTTCTGCATCGTTGGCCAGGTATCTATTCATTTTCGTCCCCGACTCTTACTTTCGTACTTTTATTGATTCAAGGCACTCATAGAAACTTATTTATAGCAGGTGGTTATGCTCGGGTCTTTCCTTGTTGTTCAAAGTAGGGACATATGGAATGATGCCTCCTTCTAGGTCACCCGAGAAGAATTGGCTAAGATAGAGATGGTCCGGACTCAGAATTGGACTAGAAAGCTGGAAGGGCTCTTGGCCAAGTTTGGCGAGCAAAAGAAAAAGACCAATGCCGAGCTCAATAAGAAAAATGAGAATGTGGCTAAATTGGAGGCGGAGATGGCCGAGTTGAGGAAGAACGAAGCTCTTGCCAAAAAGAAGGCCATCGAGGAGTTCAAATCTTTAAATGACTTTCAGGAGGCAGTGGAGTCCCTAGCTGGCAAATACTTTGGTGAGGACTTTGAATTCTGCAAGAGGCAACTAGCTCACCACCATCCTAACTTTAGTATCGACCTAGATGACATGGGCATTGATCACGATCTGCTCGAGAAAGAGGAGGATGAGGCATGGAAGAAGGGGGAGAACAAGGAGAAGGGTGAGGAGAAAGGCTATACTAGCCCCTTCTCCCCTTGAATATTTGTATATTTTTGTAAACTCTTTTCCTTCTTTCTTGGTACTGGCGACATGTAATCTCCCAAAAATTTTAATGAATGAAAAGTAGTTCTTTTTCCACCTTTAATTAGTCTATACTTTATAGCATACTTTCTACTTGTATCGGCAAGATAAAATCTTGATCAATTAGCGAGTTCAACTGCTTGGCAAACCGATTAAGTCCACTACCTTAATGAGGCAAATTTCAAACTTAATCATGGCAATCAAATTAACTTGGCGAGCTTGATTAATAGGCGATTTAAGGTGGGTTCAAGTTGCTTTATATTGTGCAAACATTAGACCTCATCATGGAGAAATAAATAATCTAGCGATTCAATTATTTGGCGATCAAGATGCCTTATTATTTCTTAATAAATGATATACTTTGATATTGGTGATACAAAACTGGCGAACTAAATATTGGCGATAACATAGCTGGTGTTTCAAAACTTTTGAAATTGGCGACATAACTCACTAGTGAATATTGGAGATAAAATCAAACTGGAGTGATTTTATTATATATAAATTGACGATCATAACAAGGAGTTTGACAATTAAAATCATACATATATGGAGATTTTTGGCAAAATCGAAACTATGGCGATATGGGCGACTTTATATGGAGTTTAGCGACATCATAGATATTGGATACACTACACAGTTGGGGAAACCTTCTTTTCACGGCGACTAGCATGATTACTGATAATATTTCTTCAAGTGTTCGGCATTCCATGGGTGAGGGAGCGCCTTTCTAGTCATGTCTACTAGCCAATAGGTTCCCGACCTGAAAATTTTGACAACTTTGTAGGGGCCTTTTCATGTAGGACCGAGCTTCTTGGCATTGAGTCCTTTTGTAGATAGAGTGACCTTTCTCAAGACTAGGTCACTAGACAGGAAAAAAGTGTGTTTGATTTTGTTGTTGTAGTACTTGGCGATCTAGTGTTTTTAAGCTGCTTGACGTACCTTAGCTAGTTTTCTTTTTTCGTCGAGGAGATCAAGGTTGAGCCTTAGCTCGGTTTCATTGTTCTCCTTGTCAAAATTTGTGATTCTGAAGTTTAGCATTTCTATCTTTACCAGTATAATAGATTCTGTCTCATATACCGTAGAAAATGGCATCTTGCTCATAGGGATTCTACTCGTTGTATGGTATGCTTAGATTATGCTTGGTAGATCTTCCACCAACTCACTCTTTGATTTTTCTAACCTCGCATTTAGATTTCTTAGGATTGTTTGATTGGTGACTTTCACTTGACCATTTGCTTGAGAATGACCAGGCAAGAAAAAATGATGGGAGACGACGAGGTCCGAGCAGAATAACTTGAATCCGTCATTGTCGAATTGCCTGGCGTTGTTTGAGACAATAACCTTGGGAATTCCAAACCAACAAATGATGTTCTTCCATATGAAATCTTTGGTGTTCCTCTCAGTGATTTTGGTGAGAGGCTCTACTTCTATCTACTTTATAAAATAGTCTATGGCGACGATTAAGAACTTCCTCTACAATGAAGCTTGAGGTAGCGGCCCAAGTATATCTATACCCCCAAGCAAATAGCTATGGGCTAGTCATTGGCACCATCTTGATATAAGAAAGGTGACTTACTAGAGCAAACATCTGGCACTTATCACATTTTCTAGTGAAAACTATTGCGTCTTGCTCCATCTGAGGCCAGAAGTATCCTTGGCGACCAACTTTCTTAACCACTGATCTCGCTCCAAAGTGATTTCTATAGATACGTTCATGAATTTCTCTAAGTACATATTCTACTTCTTTTGGTCGGAGGCACCTTAGAAGTGGTCCTGAGAAGGACCTTTTGTATAGAATACTAAATAGAAGGCGAAATCTGGCAGATCAGTATTGGATCCGGTGAGGTTAAAGCTTGTTTGAAGGCAAAGTTCCATCTCGAAGGTATACAATAATGTCATCCATCCACATCAGACTAGCTTATACTTGACAAACGGTTTTGACAACCTCAATACATGGGTTGGGCAAGAATTCCAAAGGTATATTCCTATCCGAGATAAAATCAAAGACTGAGGCAAGGTTAGCCAGAGCATCAACTTTCTTGTTTTCCTCTCTAAGGATTTGGCAAATGTTGAAGTATTTGATCTTCAGGGATATGTTTATTACATCATCTAGGTAGGCCACCATTCGGAGATCTTTAGAGAGGTAATCTTTTTAGACTTGATTTAACACAAGTTGGGCGTTACTAAAGACGTCCAAGGATTCTACTCTCAATTCTATTGTAACTTTTAGTCCGACAAGGAGAGCCTAATATTTAGCTTTGTTTTGGTGGTTTTGAACCCGATGCGAATGGCGTATTCCATTTGCTCTCCTGATGGAGTCTGGAGGACAAGTCCCACACCACAGTTGTGCTGGTTGGATGATCCATCTACAAACAACTTCCAATTTGGCGAGGTTTTCATTTGGGTTATGCTTTTCTGGAGCTTCCATCTCGGGGAGAATTACTTCTGGTTTTGGAGCAATATCATGTGTAAATTCAGCTATGAAGTAGGCCAATACTTGGGCTTTGGTCGCCATCTTTGGTCTATAATCAATATGAAACTCACTTAGCTCAATGGACCATTTGAGGAACCTTTCCGAGGTGTCGAGTCGCTGGAGGATCTATTTCAAAGGCTGACCAGTTAATACAACAATAAGATGTACTTAGAAATAGTGATGAAGCTTTTTGGCGGCGATCAAAAGGGCATAGGCGAGCTTCTCAATTTTCAGGTATCTTGTCTCAGCCCCCATGAGGACTTTACAGACATAGTATATTGATTTTTGAACTTTGTTCTCCTCTCGGACAAGCACTGCACTTATTGTTGTTGGCAAGACAAATAGGTATATGATGAGCTCCTCGCCAGTAGTAGGAACTGTGATCAAGGGAGGCGATCCAAGATACTCCTTCAATTGCTTAAATGCAAGCTCAGATTCATTCGTCCATTCAAAAGCTTTGTTCTTCCATAGAATCTTGAAGAATGGTCGGCACTTGTCTGCTAACTTTGAAATGAACCTATCGAGAGCTGCTACTCATTCAGTTAACTGCTGCACCTCATGTATATTTCTAGACGAGCTCATTGTCAACAAAGCTTGGATTTGATCAGGATTTGCCTTAATCACCTGCTTGGTCACCAAAATCCAAGGAACTTACCTGAGGATATGCCAAAGATGCATTTGGAAGGTTTTAGCATCATTCGGTGCTTTCGTAGAACGCCAAATATTTCCTCTAGGTGAGCAATGTGATCAGCAACCTTTAGGCTTTTGACGAGCATGTCATAAATGCATACTTCCATCGTCTTCTCTATCATCTATTTGAACATCTTATTCTACAATGTTTGATACATTGTAGCAATATAACCCTATCGCTGTGATAAAAGAAGTCTTCTCTATGTCAAGCAGATGCATCTTGATTTGGTGATATCCCGAGAACGTGTCCATAAAACTAAGAAGTTCATGCTTAGAATCAACAATCAGATCAATTTTGGGTCATGAAAAGCTGTCTTTTCGGCAAGCCTTATTGAGGTCGGTAAGGTTAACACATACTCTCCACTTTTCCTCCTTCTTTGGGGCAACAACACCGTTGGCGAGCCAATCTGAGTAATGGGCTTTCCTAATGACATAGGCTTTAATGAGCTTAGCCACTTCTTCTTTTATGACTTTCAGGCATTCTGGGACAAACTTTCTTCTTTTCTGGCAAACTGAAGAATTTTCTGGATTGGTGAACGACGACTTGAGGGTCTATCCCCAAGACATCACACTGTGACCATGCAAACACATCATAATTTTTCTTCAAAAATTCCACCAGAGCACTCTGTAGCTCCTTGGTAAGCTCTGTCCCAATCATAACATGATGATCTGGATAGTCAAGATGTATGGAGATTGGAGCAATTTCTTCTAGAGGCTTGGAGTTATCTGTCTCTCTAAGATCAGTAAGGGTAATCTCCTCTACCTCGTCTCTCAATGTCTCTATCTTGGCATCGTCAATCTGTAATTGCTATTGAGCACCTGGTTTTGTAGGAGAGTCAGCCCTTATGGTTGCGATAAAACACTGTCTGGCAACTTTCTAGTCGCCCCTTACCTCGCCTACCCCTGTTGAAGTAGGAAACTTTATCATCAAGTGGTAAGTTGAAGTGATGTCTTTGATTCCTCCTAACTTTGGGTGACCTAGGATTGCATTATAGGACGAAGAACAATCCACCACAATGAAGTCCTGCCATACAATGGTCTGGTGGGGGTCCATCCCTAAGGTCACTGGTAACTTTATCCACCCGAGAGGGTGTGTCATGTTTTCTCCAAATCTGACCAGTGGGAAGTGAAATAGATATAACTTATCTCGCCTAATCTCCCGTTATCAACCAAAATTCTCTGCATGCTGAAATTTGCGATAATAGCAAAGATGACCAAGGCATCGTCATGAGGGAGATGCAAGTCTCTTATGTCGACATTGGTGAGGGCAATTGGCTGGTGAATTCCAGTTGTGGCCGAGGAGAGGTTATAAACTTCTTCATCGGCTCACCCATTAGCACTTCTGGTGTGTCTCTTCCGGGATGAGCTATAGTATCCTCCTGATCCAAACCCACCATGGATCACTTGTATATCTCCTGTTGTGGGTCTATTGCCTCCATACATCCTATCAGGCGAGTCGGGTTATGGGCGATTGACAACGTACTTCCTTAGATACCCCCTCTTAATTAGGTCAGTTATCTGTTCCTTTAGATGGAGACAATCTTTAGTGTTGTGCCCGTGTCTCTATGAAATTCGCAATATTTGTTTTTGTTTCTCTTATTGGAGTTGGTCTTTATTTTCCTGGGCCACTTAATGAATTCTTCGTGCTTGATCTCTGTGAGCACTTGGGCGATGGGAGTATTGAGGGGCGGTAATATTAGGTTGGGTCGGCGAGATAGAGTGCGAGGACGCCTTTTGTTATTTCTCCTTCTTGAGTCTCGGTCTGACCTCTTGATCTTCACCTCATCCCTATAGTTAGAAATCCTGATATCAAGCTCCTTTCTTTTGTGATCGTCCCTTCCTCGCCTCCTTCGCTTGGCCTTGGCTAACACCTTTACAGCAATATATATGTTTGCTTTGCTCTAAAGAGTTGAAAAGGTTTCAGGGACATTCTTGGAGAATGAGTCAGAAAGTGGGCCCGAGCGAAGTCCCTCCATCATGGCCATGATTACCACTTTATCACTGGAGTCTTCTACTTCTAAGATAGCCTGGTTGAATCATTTAACATATTCCTTCAAGTTCTCACTCTTCTTCTGGTGAATAGTGAAGAGGTGGGCGGCATTCTTTTGCCTGACCTGGCAACTCATAAAATTGGCGACAAAGAGCCTACTCAAGTCGCTAAATGAGTCAACGGTCCCTGGAGATAGCTTTTTGAACCACGACCTCGTCGAACTCTTCAAGGTCGCTGAGAAGGCTTTGCATATCACCTCGTTTGAATATCCTTGGAGCGACATCAGGTTCTTGTACGAATTTAGGTGGTCCATAAGATTTGATTTCCCTTCATAAACTCCGAGCTGGGATGGTAGTTTGAACCTGAAGGAGACTTTGACATTCATTACCCTGTCCATGAATGGAGGTTCGATCTGCCTTATTAGGGTATCTACAGTAACTAGGGCATTTGCCCCTATGTTTATGGCATCGATCTTGGCATCTAGGTCCTTGATCCTCTGAGTAATGCTCATCTTGGCGTCTGGGTGCCTGGTTATTATGACAAGGTGATTGTCCTCTTTTTCTAGTCTCCCCGCTCTCTACTTCGTGAGTCCGACTAGGCGATTCAGATTCTAACAAAACAGAACTTCTTTCTCGCCTGGAGCGTACACTCGGTGATCGAGATCGACGATTTCTGGAGGAACGGGCCCGACCAGTGCTTTGGCAACTCTGAGATTCGCGGTCTCTTGATTGACGAGGACGACGATATAGGCTAACTTTTGGGACTAGCGCGGTAGGAGGAGGCGGGTTATTTGTGGCAAGGTGCTATATCAGAAGGGTATTATTTTAGAGATTTTTTGTCCATTGAATCAAAACTCATGTGGGTCCCATACCTTTGAGAAGAAGGAAGAGATAGTTTTAAGAGGGGAAAAATAATCTCATGTGAAATCTCAGCCGTTGGATTCACTCAAATGAATTTCAACTATAGATAGTGGGAGATAGATTTGAGATTTAAAATGAATTGTGATTTATGTATATAGAGAGAGAAGGGAAAAGAGAGTAAAGTTTGGGGTTGGGGCGGGTAGAGATGGAGATTTTCGGTCGGCGGGGAGCGAGACAGAGTTATAGAGGGATGGTGTTTTAAGGTAGTGTTCAGGCTATGGTGGAGTGGTGGTTACGAGTCAAGCGGCGGGCTCGATTGGGGTGTAGGAGGCGGAGGATTAACGTTGTTGGCATTTGTATTAAAATAGGATTTGCACCAAGAGTCAAGCGGCGGGGTCGACTGGAATATAGAGGAATATTTTACGCTGTTGACCTATCAGGAAGATGAAGCGGGAAATATTCCAGTGTGGTGGGTTCTTTGGGGATATAGACCGTGATATAGTGGCCTTATCATTTAAAGAAAATGGATGAAAAATCAACCAATTAACTTTAAGTGCTCGTTTGGCTAGCGGATATGAGGAGAAGGATAATTTTTAGAGAGGGATAATTTTTAGAGGGGGATAACTTTTGGAGGGGGATAATTTTTAACTTTGTTTGGATACTTTTTAGAATAGGTGGATAAGGGTGGGGATAAGAAAGAAAATATAGAGATAAACAAAATATAAATATTTAGATATTAAAAATATATATTTTATTTATATATATATATCTATAAATAAAAATATACATTTTGTTTCTCTTTATATATTTTTTTTCTTATCCCCCACCCCCTTATCC
>BRYE01000027.1:20811812-20814312 GCA_030159115.1 Actinidia arguta var. hypoleuca | reverse complement strand
TTTGAGAGACTCTGTTGCAAGAACAGGCGAAGCAGAAGAGGCCCGTCGTGTGCTTAGATGATGACCTCCATGAACATGCACATTTGTGTGGAAAATTGTTGATTCAAACCCAGCAAATGAATGGCTAATTCAATCAAGGTGGTTGCAGATTTTTCTGATGAAAAATAACACTCGCAGTCGTGGGTGAGTGATTGGGTTTATAAAGGGAGGCATATAGTAACTGTTGGTAAAAATTGATTCGGTAGCAAATAAAACTCCAAAGAATAATTTCATTCATATTCAATAATTTGGAAATATAATCTTCAATCGGTTGAAGAAATTGTTCAACAGGTTGAAGAAATTGTTCATAAATGAAAAAATATATAAATTAAATTGCAAAAACTGAATAAAAGAAATACAAATAAAAAATTAGGCAGAGTCTTACAAGCGCAGTCTCGTTAAGAAAGATTCGCCACCTACTGAAGATGTTGTCGACATCTTCCTCATAGGATAAAATGACTAAACCGCGAACTACAGAAATACCACCGTAGCAGTCTAGGCGAACTTTCATTTCATTTGTTTCTTTCTCTAAACTCAGAAAATATTTTTGTTGGTGTGTGTTTTCATCTAAAACTCCCAACCTTTTATAGATAAAAAGATGACCTTTCAAAAATAAAACTCACAGCCATAAAACACCCCATCATTAAGGGTTGTTTATGGTTGTATAACCCCAGCCATTAAAGCTGCTAATAATAGCTATTAAGACTTAAAAATTGCTACCATTAATAACAAAACAACTACCTCTGGGCTTTCCTTTACAATAAATTTCCATCAAGTTAGTAGGGACAAGGTAGATGACTAATACTTGACCGAGAGAGAGAGAGAGAGAGAGAGAGAGAGAGAGAGAAACTATAAAAGGTGAAGACTGGGTGGGACCATGGGTTTTGTAGAGTACTGAGAAAAAAGGACATTAGAGAGAGAAAAACAAATTTGAGGAAGGACAAAATTAATGAAGGAGTTGTCTTGGGCAGTTAATTTGAAGGAAAACTTTGTCATATCAACCTTTTTGTTCTTTGGTTTTTGAGTGCCTTGTAAATTTTTGTAGTAAGTACTAGGAACGCTTATTTGGTTTTTGTGACTGCCTTTCTTGCAGCTCCATGGTATGATACGAGGAAATCGTTGCGGCCTCTCAAGTCTTGATAGAGATTGCATTTCTTTCTTTATTTTTTTTTCAGAAGGTGGGGAGCTTGCTGCTTGTGCTTCTGCAGTTTTCTTATTGTCCTAAAAGGGGTGAAAGTGGAATAAAACTTGGTTGCAATAGTAATGTCATGTCATCAATAACACAGTAGATGAAGAATTTGACAAGAAAATCCCACTATTTGAATGCAATCGCTAATTTTAAAAAATCAATATCTGTCATGTATGCATAGTTGAGTGACAACTTGCATTCGTTGCGTTTACATGTATAGTAGTTTGTTATTGAATGATGATATCACGTTACCGTAGCAATGATTTTTTTTAATTTTTTTTGTATTAGGTTATGCTTTTAATCTATAGTTTTTCAACAACAATCGAAGACGGTAACTACGTTTATCACTGTAGCCACCAATGTAACTGGAGGAGTTACTGAAACGTTAATTTATTTCCCAATTAAAACTCAAATAATAAATTGGTTGTTATTGTATTGAGTGTAAATTTTTATTTTATGTTTTTTAGAACAACCATACACATAGATTTCAAATAATAGGTTGGCCATTATTTTATTGAGAATAGATTTAAGCTAATGCAGCTAGCAGATGCTGCCAGTTTATGAGATTTGTGGACTTGAATTCTAACAACTTTACATACCAAAATTGAATCAAACAACTTATAGTAATATAAAATATTGAAAATCATCTATTGGAGCAACCATTCATTTGCTTTGCATAAGGAGAGACTATATATGGATCAGTTGAACATGATCTGAATATACTTTTGAGGCAACTTATGTTGCGAGATAAACACCATTTGAGCCCCTACAAATAAGATCTAAATTCGGCTGTCAATGGAGGAACATCAAAATTGTTTTGCACCAGAAGCTCTGAATCCCTGCAGAATCATAGACCACCCAAGTTGTTGCTGTTGCTACTGCTGACAAGGACTCCAAGCTCCATCATCAATAGCCATAACAAACACATATCATAATCTGCTGCAAGAATAGATTCATTAGAGAACTAAATTTCTTGAGGAATAACAGATTTTGAAGGGGTTCTTTCCTCGTCTTGTTGAGAAAGACTTGATATAAAATCACAATTTTTCTTTATCACACAAGGTCGTAACTGTTGTGCTAAAAATTGAATTAATCACACACAAGACAATAAATATTTACGTGGTTCAGCCAATGATGCCTACATCCACAGAAAGTAATCAATAATCCACTAATCGAACGAAGAGGATTACAAAGGAGGAGACTCTTTCTCAACTCACCACTTTCTCACAATCTCTCTCTGTCATGTCTCTCACTCTTAGAACCTTTTTCACG
>BRYE01000027.1:20804312-20806812 GCA_030159115.1 Actinidia arguta var. hypoleuca | reverse complement strand
ACTGAACTTATCGCCTGTGCTGGCGAAGGTGAACATGTGTTTATTTTAAATCTTTCCAAAACTTTTTCAATATAAGCCTTTTGAGAAAGCCCCAAAATTCTTTGGAATTTGTCTCTACGAATCTCTATGCCAATAACATAAGAGGCTTCACCCATATCATTCATTTCAAAGTTTTGAGAAAGAAATATTTTTATTTCACGTAGCAAACCCAAATCACTACTAGTAAGTAAAATATCATCCACATATAAGACTAAAAATATATAGTTGCTCCCACTAATATTAAGGTATATGCATTCATCAACAATATTCTTCATAAAATCAAAAAAAGAAATAATGTTGTGAAATTTCAAGTACCATTGGCAGGAGGCATGTTTTAGTCCGTAAATGGCTTTCTTTAACTTACAAACCAAATGATTATCTTTTGAAAATTCTTTAGTTTGTATCATGTACACCTTTTCCTCAAGATCCTCATTCAAAAATGCTATTTTCACATCTATTTAATGTAACTTTAAATCCAAATGAGCCACAAGTTCCATGATTATCCAAAATAAGTCTTTTTTCGAGATTGGCAAAAAAGTCTCATGGTAGTAAATTCCTTCTCTTTGAGTGAAACATTTAGCTACTAGTCTAGCCTTATATTCTATGTTATCAAAAACATCTTTTTTGGGCTTATAAACCCATTTACAGCCAATGGCTGAAGCTCCTTGTGGTAACTCAACGATATCCCAAACTTTGTTAATAGCCATTAATTCCATCTTTTCTTGCATGGCCTTAAGCCATAAGGTAGAATTGTTACCACTCATGGCTTGTAAAAATGAGCTAGGATCATCTTTAAGTCCAACATCAAAATCAAACTCTTGTAGGTATACAAGATAATCACTAAAAAATGTTGATTTTCTTATCCTTGAAGATTTTCGTACTCCCACTTGTTCAAGTGAATTTTGAGCAGGAGATTCCTTATGAATTTGTTCCTCATGAAATGGTTGCTTTATAATTGATTGCTCTTCCATGATGGTTGGTATATCTCCATAAATAGCAACCAATTCACCTATTGATTTCCTAACAGGTTCCTTTATTTCCTCAAACTCTATGGTTCGAGGAAAATCACTCCCACTTGATTCATTACCTTCAAGGAATTTAGCATTTCTAGCCTCTATAATTTTAGGAATGTGTGTAGAACAGTAAAATCTATATCCTTTGAAACTTTCTGCATACCCAATGAAAAAACAACTAACTATTCGTGTATCCAACTTCTTTAAGTGTGGGTTATAAATCCTCACTTCAGATGGACATCCCCATATGTGTGTGTGTCTTAAATTTGGCTTCCATCCTTTTCATAATTCAAAAAGAGTTTTTGTAATAGCTTTGGATGGAACCCGATTTAAGGTATATACTGCAGTCTTTAGGGCTTCACTCCATAAGCTTATAGGAACACTAGAATAACCCAGAATACTTCTTACCATATCCATAAGTGTTTGGTTTCTTCGTTCAGCAACACCATTTTGTTGTGGTGTGTCAGGCATCGAATATTGAGCTATGATGCCTTCTTCTGTAAGGAACATAGCAAATGGACCAGGTAATTGACCTGATACTATGTACCTTCCATAATACTCTCCACCTCGATCTGACCTCACGATTTTGATTTTCCTTTTTGTTTGTCTCTCTACTTCTACCTTATAGACTTTAAAGAATTTAGTGCTTCAACCTTTTCAAATAAAAGATAAAGATAAATGTATCGTATATGGTCATCAATAAATAAGATAAAATATCTCTGACTATTCAAGCAAGGTGGGATAAAAGGTCCACAAAGATCTATGTGTATGATCTCAAGAGTTTCTGAACTCCTTTTGGCACATTTAGTGGACATGTTGGTTTGCTTACCCTTTATGCAATCCACACAAGTACAAAAAATTAGCAAAATCAACAGTATGAAGTACTCCATCTTTTACTAATCTTGTGATCCTTTCTTTGGAGATGTGTGACAATCTCCTATCCCACAACATAGAGGAATTCTCTTTGATACTACAACATTTTATGCCAATATCATCATGTAAGGTTAAAAGATTATTTTTAAACTTAGGATCCAAAATCAATTTATATAAACTATCATTTAAAAAATCATGTCCAGCAACTGTATTATTTTTTAAAAGACTAACATTGTTACATGTAAAATTAAAACAAAAATCAAACGGAATAAGTTTCGCAATTGAAACTAAGTTTCTAGAAAAAAAAAATAGAACATAAATTGTGTTTTCAAGATCTAAAACAAAATCAGACTTCAAGACAAGCCTAAATATCCTCACAGACCCAACGTGCGAATGCATCCCATTTTCGGAATAGATGCCTTGTTCACTTTCCATCGGCTTCCTTAGGCTTAGAAAGCCCTGCACGGTATTGGCAATGTGAATTGTAGAACCAGAATCAATCCACAATGTATTATTAGAAACTTTAACGAAATTAGATTCATAACACACATGAGATAAAATATTAGCTTTCTTTT
>BRYE01000027.1:20784312-20794312 GCA_030159115.1 Actinidia arguta var. hypoleuca | reverse complement strand
TAATAGAATTCTTAAAAAGAAACTTCGATGTTTTTGCTTGGTCCCAAGGTGACGTCCCAGGGATAGATCCCCAGGTCGCCATGCATAAATTACAGATCAATCCAGCTAATCCTCCAGTTCGCCAGAAGAGAAGAAAATTTGCCCCCGAGCGGCTTCGAGTTATCGACGAAGAGGTCGCCAAACTCATCAGAGCTAAAGTTATCAAGGAAGCCCACTACCCGGAATGGTTAACTAATGTCGTCGTCGCCCCAAAAAAGAGAGGGAAGTGGAGAGTATGCGTGGACTATACTGATCTCAACAAAGCATGCCCAAAAGACAGTTTTCCACTACCAAAAATTAATTTAATAGTTGACGCCACATCTAAGCACGAGCTTCTTAGCTTCATGGATGCCTTCTCCAGATATCACCAGATCAAAATATTTTCCCCCGACGTAGAAAAAACTTCATTTATCACGGAACGAGGATTGTATTGCTACAAGGTCATGCCATTTGGTCTCAAAAATGCTGGGGCTACTTATCAAAGATTGGTGAACAAGATGTTCAAAGAGCTGATTGGAAAGACCATGGAAGTATATATAGACGACATGCTCGTGAAAAGCCTCAAAGCAGCAAAGCACGTCGCCCACCTTGAAGAAGCTTTCAACATTTTGAGGAAACACAGGATGATGTTAAATCCTTCCAAATGCATTTTTGGCGTATCATCCGGAAAATTCTTAGGGTTCTTGGTAACCAAATGTGGAATTGAAGCTAATCCGGACCAAATTCAAGCTCTGCTCGGGATGAGCTCGCCCAGAAATATCCGTGAAGTCCAGCAGTTAACTGGGCGGGTTGCCGCCCTCAACCAATTTATTTCCAAATCAGCGGACAGATGTTTACCGTTCTTCAAAATCTTAAGGAAAAATCAAAATTTCCAGTAGACAGAAGAATCGAAGGAAGCTTTTCAACAGCTCAAAAAGTATTTAGGGTCACCTCCTCTGCTTGTGGTTCCGACCACGGGGGAAGAATTATTCATATACCTCGCCGTTTCACCCACAGCAGTAAATGCCGTGCTCATCCGAGAAGAGGACCATGTCCAAAAACCGATATACTATGTTAGTAAGGTCCTGATGGGTGCTGAGAACAGATACGTAATGATTGAAAAGCTCGCCTACGCCCTACTGATCACCGCCAGAAAACTTTGCCATTATTTTCAAGCCCATCCTATCGCCGTGCTAACTGATCAACCGTTGAAACAAGTTCTTCAACGACCAGATACCTCGGGGAGACTCCTGAAATGGTCCATTGAGTTGAGCGAATTCCATATTAACTACAAACCGAGGACGGCAATAAAAGCCCAGGCTTTAGCCGACTTAGTGGCTGAATCTACTCACGAGCCCGATCCAGAATTCTCGGAGGCAGAGATTCGTAACTTAGAAAAGGACCTCGGAAGCTCGGAGAATAGTCTCGACAGCTTAGGGGAAACGCTTGACAAATGGAAATTGTTTATAGATGGGTCTTCCAATCAACACGGATACGGTACAGGACTTGTTCTCCAAACTCCGACAGGTGAACAGATGGAATACGCTATACGGATTGGGTTTAAAGTCACCAACAATGAAGCTGAGTACGAAGCACTCCTCGCCGGATTACGGGTCACCACAAGATTGGGAGTCCAGTCAATTGAAGCCTACAGTGATTCTCAATTAGTGGTCAACCAAGTTCGGGGAGATTACCTCGCCAGGGACGTACGGATGGCAGCTTATTTGGATGAAGTCAAATGCTTAACTCAGAAGATCAAAGAGTTCACCATTCAATAGATCCCCAGAGAAGAAAACAGAAAAGCAGATGCCCTAGCCAATCTCGCTTCAACTTTTGAATTTATATCAGACAGAAGTATACCTTTGGAATTCTTGTCCAAACCAAGCATTGAGGTCGTCAAATCCATCTGTAAGACAGTAACGAACCCGACCTGGATGGATGAGATCGTCGCCTACCTTCGGAGCGGTACACTACCGGTAGATAAACTCCAAGCTCGCCGAATTCGCCATAGATCTGCAAGGTTCTACCTGCTTCATGGAATTTTATATAAACGATCCTTCTCAGGTCCCCTCCTAAGATGTCTCCGACCTGAGGAAGCCAATTATGTGATGAGAGAAATCCACGAAGGCATCTGGAGAAATCATTCGGGGGCGAGATCGCTGGTACGAAAGGCGATTCGCCAAGGCTACTTTTGGCC
Source organism: Actinidia arguta var. hypoleuca (assembly GCA_030159115.1). Classification (NCBI taxonomy): domain Eukaryota; kingdom Viridiplantae; phylum Streptophyta; class Magnoliopsida; order Ericales; family Actinidiaceae; genus Actinidia; species Actinidia arguta. The sequence goes on along the minus strand of BRYE01000027.1, from coordinate 20,792,097 downwards.
CCAGATGGGACAGGATGCAGCAAAATACACCAGGGAGTGTGACAAATGCCAGAGGTTCGCTCCATCCAACCACATTCCCCATACCGAGATGGTGCCACTTACCAGCCCGTGGCCATTCGCCCAATGGGGGATCGACATACTAGGGCCTTTACCTCAAGCTCCATTATAGAGGAAGTTCTTAATCGAAGCTATTGATTACTTCACAAAGTGGGTAGAAGCAGAACTGTTAGCAAGAATAACCGAAAAAAATACGAAAAATTTTGTGTGGAAGGGTATCATATGCCGGTTTGGAATTTCCAAAGTTCTCATCTCAGATAATGCCCGATAATTCGACAATGATGGGTTCAGGAAATTCTACTCGGACCTCGCCATCTCACATCATTTCTCCTCGCTTGGTCACCCTCAAACCAATGGCCAAGTAGAGATCACCAACGGGACCATCTTAAGAAATCTAAAAACAAGATTGGAGAAATCCAAAGGAGAGTGGGTGAAAGACTTGCTGAGCATTTTATGGGCATATCACACGACTAGCAGGATTTCTACTGGTGAAACGCCTTATTCCATGGTTTACGGGATTGAATCAATAATACCTGTCGAAATTGGAATGCCGAGTTTCAGAACTTCAAACTTTGACAAGGATAGCAATGAAGGCGAGATGAGACTCAACCTTGACCTCCTTGATGAAAAACGGGAACAAGCGGGCATACGCCAAGCAGCTTATAAGCATCAGGTTGCCAAATATTTCAACCAGAGAGTCAAACACAAATTATTCTTACCTGGCGACCCAGTTCTGCGGAAAGTTACCCTATCAATCAAAGAGCCAAATGCTGGGAAATTAGGACCAACATGGGAAGGCCCTTACAAGGTCATCAAGGTAACTAGACCAGGAACTTATTAGCTGGAAGACATGAATGGAAAAGCACTCCCCCATTCTTGGAACGCTGAACATTTGAAGAAATATTTCCAATAACAACTCCCCTAGGCGAAATACTTGTAACTCCTAAATTTTATTCCGAGTAATAAAACTTCTCCAGTTTATTTCAATAACAAAGTGCAGGATGGAGGTCGCCTAATCAAGATCGCCATTTCATCAAAAGATGACGGAGGCATCTTGGTCGCCTAATCAAGATCGCCAGTTCATCGAAAGATGACGGAGGCCTCTTGGTCGCCTAATCAAGATCGCCAGTTCATCAAAAGATGACGGAGGTATCTTGGTCGCCTAATCAAGATCGCCAATTCATCCAGAGATGACGGAGGCATCTTGGCCGCCTAATCAAGATCGCCAGTTCATCCAGAGATGACGGAGGCATCTTGGTCGCCTAATCAAGATCGCCAGTTCATCGATAGATGACGGAGGCATCTTGGTCGCCTAATCAAGATAGTCAGTTCATCCAGAGATGACGGAGGCATCTTGGTCGCCTAATCAAGATCGTCAGTTCATCGAAAGATGACGGAGGCATCTTGGTCGCCTATTCAAGATTGCCATAAACCACTTAATGAAGGCATCTTGCTCGCCAAAATTAAAAGTTGCCAGGTCACTGGAAGATGACCTCTCCTATCCTAGTTCGCCATTAGTTAAAGAATTATGTAAGGATACACAAACTAAAGTATTGAACATCGCCAAACTTGCAAAAAAATATATTCATTCAAAATTGTCGAGGAGGAAATCAACATTTATATATTCATATGTCAATCCAAATTACATTTTTACATTTATGATAAAGGGGGAGGGTTGTCATCACCTTGAGGATCTGCGTCGCCCGGAGGGTTCGCATCTCCTTTTTCAACCGTTTCCTCCTCGCCCCCTTCCCTTTCATCCTCCTCGTCAAGCAGGTCGAGGTCGAGACGCATCTCCTCCAAGTCTATGGCCAGGTCGGGATGGTGGTGACAGAGTTGTCATTACAGAAATCAAACCCTTCGCCAAAGTACTTCGAGGAGGCACTTTCAACAGCCTCGGAGAAATCTGACGAGGATTTAAATTCCTCAAAAGCCAGCTTTCCTGCACGCTCCACTCTCCCCCTCAAGTCTTCAACCAAAAGCCCTGCCTTTGACAGACTGTCGGAGAAGCTGTCCCTTTCAGCCTTGAGTTTGACGAACTTATCGCCGACCTGCTGCTCCCGAGCTCGTGCCTCGGCCAGTTGCTGTTCTAGCTCGGCGGATAACTTCTGTAGACGTGCAACTTCAGTATCCAAAGAGGCAGCTCGCCCTTGTTGAAGGGATGCTTCCTCAATAATCTCGCCCTCCTTAGGGAGTCTGAGTTGTACGCCCTGAGGGAAAGAATAGGTCTCCCTTAACAGGTCGAGCTCCTCAAGAGTCATGGTGTTATGTTCTTTCATCACAAAAGGATGGACGTCATCTAGAGGGGCGACTTCAGCAATGAATGGGTCTTCCATTGGCGACCTAGGGGATTGTCTAACTTCGTCGGTAATACACGACGAGCCTTCTCCTAAATGGTCGGAGATCCAAGAAGGCAAAGAATCTAAGGTTGGACTCACTTTAGACCTATGGGACATAAAACTAAGAAAACATGCTAGTTTACTTACTGTGCTAAGAAACGTAGACAACCACAGGCAGAGGCAAGAAGAAACTCAAGGCAGGAAGAGCGACCACAAACGAAGACTAGAAGAGCAAGTGATGATTTGGCAGAAAAGGGTAAAATGAATAGGTAGGGTCTCTTATATATAGGGAAGAATGACGGATGAGATCCATCCACCTTAATGGCCCAGATTAGGCTGCCTTTTGAAATTTCTTTTGAAATTCGAGCCCGGTACCATCAATCCCGCCAAAACTCATCATTATGGCGCCGCCCTTTTCGTCCAAACTTCCCTGCAAAACTTAATGCCCGTCCACGTGTTGAACCGAGAGGAGGGGTGCAATTAATGCACCCCCACGCGGACCCATGACTTTTAATGCTTTTACTCAAAGGTCCCGACTATCTCGGCACTTTTGAGTAGGGGGCTACTGATGTGGAATAATTCGAACAAGTCCTGAATCAAAAAAGGTTCCGAGCAAGGCACGTCGCCTTGAATATCCAAACTCACCTTCCAGGTTGCCTCATATTGTTAATAAATTGAGCTCCATTCCATTTACATATTCCCTCCATATCGCCATAGGGCGAGATGATCTACCTCGCCCAAGGTATAGACGTCTTCTCAAAGACTTCTCCGTAAGAAGTCCATCTCCATTAGAGGTCTGATATCACCACTCTTGTACCTGATTAAAGTCCATCTCCGTAAAGAGTTCCACCTCTACAAGAGAACTGTCTCCAATAAACTCCAACTCAACAACAACGCCTATGATCACGGATGGATCACCAGTTGGCAGCCTCCTGATTAATCTCCAGACTTGATTGGGATATCCTCCCATGCTTATCCTTCCGAAGAATTCGCCATACTACACTGACACGGCTCAGTTCTCCTGTCTATATAAAGGCCGCTCCCCATAATCAAAAAGGTACGCTCAACACAAGCACTACACACTTTCATTGTGCTCTCCATACCGCCTTAATTTGTTTTCTGGTCGCCTTGGTCTGATACACACGCCGGAGGGGTTTTGAGCGGCCTCACCCCGGCCGATTACTTTTGCTCGTTGCTGCGCAGGTCGCCCCAGTATAGCCGAGGTCCAGTGCCGAGGTCGAGGAGCAATTCTGACTGTTGGTTGCTCTCCCAGATTTTTACCACAACAATACTGATCAACAGATTGTTAGCATTTGAAATCAAGCTTAGCAGTTTTTTTTGGTAGTCCATAATCTCCCCCAACCAAATTGAGTCCGAAAGAGACAAATCTTAAGATCCTGAAATTAACGAATAGAAAACTTTCAGTAACCTTGAACGGATTCAAATTGACAATTCCTTGAACACAAAGTCAGAGCTCTATTTGGTCTAGCTTTGTTTTTTTTTTATTTTCGAGTTTTTTCATCTTTTGTGATTTTTTTTATTTGATTAAGTTTTTATACTTTTCAGGTTACTTCTCACAAGAAAAATTTTAAAATGTCAAAATTTAAAAAAAAAATTATTAAAGAAAAAAATTAGATAGTTTGCAGAGTAAAAATGTTTTTTTTGTATTTAGTGAATTTTTTTTCAAATAAAGTATTTTTTTTACAGTTTTAGCGAAAAAGTATAAAATCTTGATTAAATGCTAGAAAAATTTCACAAGAGATAAAAAAATTCAAAAGCTAAAGCAGTTAAAAATCAAAAACTTTTAGCTAAAACAAAACTAGGCCAAACAAAGCCTTTACTAGCGGAGCTACCCTAAGTTTGAGATCAAACCTAGAATCAAAGATTGAGATACCGAGCCTTGGTACATGCTTTAAGCTTGCATTGTGTTAGCTTCATTAGGTTTTAGGCTCAATTTGGGATAATTTTGAGCACAAGTTTGATTATTTTTATTTTTACGTTCATCTTTCGTTAAGGAATTGGAATAGCTAATTATTTTGTAAATTTCATTTGAATTAATTTACATTTTTGTGAATAGTTTTCCAATTCCTTTATAAAAGACAAGTTAGGAAAGTAAAAAATTTTAACAAAAAGATGAAAAGAGTTTTATTAAAGACAAAAATATTCAACTAGTCTATGATAAATTTGATCACTTTTGTCAGGATAATAATTATAATTTTTATTTTTTATTTTTTTAACCAAATATAATTTAATCATGTGACTATAGTTCTTCGATCAATTTTATTTGTTACAAAAATAATATTCTCAATGTGCATATTTTACAAGTGAATTGTTCACATCTTTAAGGTAGATCCTGAATAGGTCCGTCCTATCCACTTTTCTCTCAAGTCCAAATCATGATTCACTTTTATAAGTTTGTTTCTTTGCACAAATAGCTCAAACATGGCTGGTGGGCAGTGCCGGCCCTGAGTTTTTTGAAACCACAATCCTAACCTCAATTTGAGGTCTCTCATTTTTTTTTTCGATAAAAAATGAGACTATTATTGCAATAAAAATTAACATCTATTGTGAGTTTCAAACAAACTTAAAAACTTGTAATACACATACAAAATTATTACTTCGATGTACCAAAATATATATAATTCAACACACAAAAAGTCATAATCCTATATACAAAAGTCCTACCACCATGCATTGACCATTTGATAATATATACCTAACCACATATACAAAAATATAAATCCTTTCCAAAATTAAAATGGGCCTTTTTTTACCTAACATATTAGACTTGGGGGCCCCAAAATTGGACTATTTTGGGGGGGCGGGCCCGACATAGGCCTATTGGGCTTATGCCCAGGGCCGGCACTGCTGGTGGGAGATGGGTGTTTTTGTCATTTCACAGGAGCATGAGTCACCCACCTCTGGCCCTTCCTGGGGAACTCAGATATGGGTTTCCTCACTTTTCTTGCTTTCTGTAAAGCAATTATGCCAGCCATGATTCGTAGTATTCATTTACATGGAATTTGAATTTCCTTGATAACTCTCCAATATTCAACACTTGAGTTTGCTAACCCATGTTCACTTAGTGCATAGCAAGTAGAGTACCAAATTCTTAAATAGGGTTGGGAGTTGAGTTCACTGAGTCAAATGCAAAACGTGGGGAGGTCAAATTTAAGTGAAACTCCCCAAACCCTAGCCCTCGTTTTGTCTGTTCCTGGACCTAGGGTTTGCTTCCCAAACGTGCAACCAAAGGTTGAAGAGGGGAAAAAATGGGTCAAACTCTTGAAACCCAAGCATCCGTACCTCTTTCTGTGTGAACATTAACCCCCTTTTGCATCCATCATGCACATCAACTAATTAGAAACTAGAAAGTTCAGTTGAGGTTGGCAATGCAAAGTCCATTAACCAAAGTCTACTTATTGAGGACCCAACTCTCATTATGTAGAAGCACACTAGGGCTCTGGTAGTGGCTAAAATATACATCTTAAAAATAATATATATGGTGTATTCAGGTATAACATTATCATAATTAATCATAACATTCACCACTAACACAATATTATCATAATTGTAAACATTCACCACTATCACAATATATCAGAACATTCACTATAACTGATCATAAAATAAAAAAAAGAGCACAATTTTTTCTTACCACAATAATGTGTAACATATTTTTTTATTATTATTTTTAAGATACCCATTATACCATACACCACAATCGATCGTAATATTTTTTATAATACACATGGTGTATACTATAAAGATTTTTCCCTCTTTGATGAAAAGAAGCTGAGATGGGTGGTTATATAATCATGAAATGAGTATGATCTACAAAACTTTTGCAAGTCTTTCGAGTTTTTACTCGTTATGTTTGGATGGGAAGAATCTTAAGAGGAGAAATGAAAATATAATTACAGATCTCTATGATTTCTACATTTAGAATGAGTTGGAATAATGTTATGAGCAAGGTTCTCAGTGAAAGACCTTGCAATTGACATAGAAGAAGAATGAAAGAATTCTCAATTCGAGCTAGAGAAATTGCTCCTTAAAGAAAAGTTTCAATCTGAATTTTCATATCCTTCATTAGTGTTACAATGGTGTATTTATATACATTCTATCAGAATCAAGAACTTCCTAACTGTTATACTTACTTTTCCCTTTACTGCTATAACAGATTCTTTAATATGCTAACCAATTCTTTAACAAGCTAACTGTTAATAAATTCTTTAACTGCTAACTTATCCTTCCCTTCGTATATATATCACATAATCCTTCATCCAGCTTGGCCTTTTTTAATCCTCTTTATACTGCCCATTCCTGTATTACCGGTTCTATTTTTGTTGTTATTCTCCACATCTTTCTCTATAGCATCTTCTTCTGCAGTAGCTGTTACATCTTCCTCTGTAACAAATAATTGTTGTGTAATCGGTAATTCGTTTTAAGCACAATAATTGGTATCGAAGCCCAAGTCAAAATTCAGGTATCTGCATAAGTGCTCAAAATAATTTTCTGATAGCACCAGGGTGTTCCTTCCTTCGAGACAAAGCTCCAACATTAAATTGAGTCAAAAACAGACGCCAGACGTGCCCACATGCCTTTCCTGATCATCGGCGCCTCAAATATGTCTCGGACACATGCTACCACGCGCCAAACAATGGTTCCACGCACTGCCACACGTCACGAATGCACCAAGAGGTGACCCACGTGCCCAAAGGAGGGTCCCAAGCACCCGCACATGCAAGAGGTGGCCTTAAGGCGCTCCCACACACTGGCACACTCTAGGGGGGGTTCGACGCGCAAGTCGCGCCTTTACGCTCCACACGCTCACCACATGGACCTGTGCCATGTAGTCGTCCAATCACACTAAATCAGCACCACGTCAGTTCCACGTCATTAGCCATGTCAACACAGGAATATTCTCTCTGATAAATTATAGTTTCAGTCCCTAGAGTTGCTATAAATTATAATTTAGTCCCCAAAATTTTTTATTTTGTCAATTTGATTCCAGAACTTTCTAATTTTGACATTTTAGTCCTTTTTAAAATTTCTCGGTATTCCAAATTCATTCGCAAGGTTATTTTTTGGATATTTTATTTCTATTCAGGAGAAATAAGATGGCAAAAAATAGTTTGGGAGCTATGATATGCTTTCATCGATGAATTACGCCCTATGGAAACTAAGGATGGAGGACATCCTATTCTATAAGGATTTATATGACCCTTTGGAGAATAAAAGAGACAAACCTGCAACAAAGAAGGATGAGGAATGGAAGAAGATGAACAGGAAGACAATTGGACTGATTAGACGGTGCAGGTGTTCCATCATGTAGCACAGGAGACGAGTGATTATGAGTTATGGATCAAGTTGGAGGAGATGTATCAAGCGA
>BRYE01000027.1:20721812-20724312 GCA_030159115.1 Actinidia arguta var. hypoleuca | reverse complement strand
CAATGATCGCATAACTCTGTGTGGTTTGTGTATTGAAGTGAACAGTCTTAGTTTTCATATGAATTAACAATAAGTGCATTTCACTTGTCTATACAGAAAGTAAATCTCATTTTTAAAATAAAAATATCATCATAAAATCTTTAATTTTTTAAAAGAATTCCATTATCCTTTTTTGTGTATATCATATCATATCATCAAATCATATATATATATATATATAAGGGGAAAAAATATACAATGACAGACTCTGATCTTGTTAGGGCAGGGGCCTCCACCGAGCTGTTGTGGAGCAAGCTCAGTGGTCTTCTGTGCCGGAGCTCGGTGCAGACATTATCGAATACTGGTCCTATCCAAGCTGAGGCTACCATTACTTTTGAACTGTCGCTTTTTAAAAAATTCAGAGGAATAACTGCGCTAGAGCTTGGACGAGGGGTAACGGTTGGCGGCAATCCCAAGGGATGTCAGGGGATAGAGGTAACATGCACGTCAAAACTTTTTCTAATAGCCCCATGCCCGGATCGAGACGTCGGCAGCCTGATGACAAACTACCAGCCAAGTCGTAGAAGTATGGATGGGTTAGTCGCCTACTCACTAAGACAGTGGTCGGCGCGTACGAGCACGCGCCGAGCTGTGCCATATAAAATCAGCCTTTATCTCTCTAAATGGTACGCAAATTCCATTATGCACACTCTCTCTCTTTACATATGCTTTTCGGTCATTTAACTTGACTATCGAAGAGTCATTTTTTGAAAACATCTCTGACGACCGATCTTACTGTTTCTGTGTCGTAGCTAGGCCCACGTTGACTGGTGACTGACTGCAGCCACCTGCACAACCGTAGGACCACCGCATGTATCTATCCTCGATTTTCTTTAACTAATTTTCTAAACCTACCCCCCAATATATATATATTATTATAAAGTAGAAGCTTTTAAGTTTTAATGCTGGACTCTAAGATGATGATAGAATTGATAAATTCCTACTTCAAGATAGAATACGATTATCCACATAAAAAGAAACATAGAAATTAAATAGAATTCCCATATAGTAATAAACAATAACCGTAAAGAAATCATAATTTAAAACTCAGAAGTTACCTGATATATGTTAACAAAATATTGTTAGCCGTCGATCATAGAGGTGATCCTACGTTGGCTCTAATACCAATTTATCAAAGTGTGGAAGAAATATAAAAAACAACTTTTATTTATTGTAGAGAAGAGGAAAAGAGAAAGGAAAGAAAGGTTTACGAGAGAGAGAGAAAGTTTTCTAAGTCTAAGTCTGCCTTACAATAAGGGAAGACAGTCCCTTATATAGAGAAAAACATATCCTCTTTACAATATGGCCGACATAATAATGTTAACTTTTAAAAAGAAAAGATATTCTTTGTAAAAAGAAAACTTTTACTATTCTCTTTTTTGAAAATATCGAAAAAGTATATAGTTTACAATAGGACAAAAACAAGGCTGTTGATTACCTTCTCATGGTTTGTCCTTTGGTTGAAGACGTTTATCTTCATCAAAAGAGGCCCCAAACTCAATAAGCTGCCTTTCTTGGATTTCATGTATATTCATCTCAGAAGAATGTTTATCTTCTTCTTTTAGGTGTTCTTCAGATTGACCTTCACCAGCCAATATGACTTCTTCATCATCTTTTACTGAACTCATAGATTCATCCTCTTTACAAAAAGATTGAGTAATTTGATATTTAAAAAAGATCATACATTGTTTTATCAGATTATATTCTGATATTTCTGGATTAACAGATTTAATCTGTTCCTTTAAAAGATCAAAAGGATTTAAAGACGATTTGTTTAAAAAGGAAGAAACTTCCTTATTAACAATCTGATACTGATAGAAATATCCATCAGCTTTCTTGTTAATTTGAGTACATAACTCTTCAATATCTTTCTTGGGGAAATTATTCCACCATCTGACCCAGAAAATCCTTTGTAAAGTAGGAATATCTACCCTAGAAGTTTTAACAATAAAATCCCATTTTCAAATCCATGGGATACCAAATTCAATAAAGAATAATACCTTATTATGATTATATGGCAAGTTCTCTTTACCTCTAATTGATGGATGTCACATCTCCTATCTTCTAAAAGCTTCCAAAATATTGGATGGAAAAATAGATAAAACGGGCCCATATATGAGCCACCAATCATAAAATCAAGAAGGAATACCTCCTGCAGGAATTATCTTTTGACATAATTTAATAAACCATGTATGTTTTCCTTTCTTATTCTGATATAAGAACACATCATAAAATTGCTTCTGATAATCTCAATAGTTATATCTATGGACAGAATTGTTGATATTGATAACTTTGGAGTTTGAAAGATCAAATCCCTAAGTACCCAATTTTAAAATCTTTTTAATAATGCATTTAGAATAAAATATCATGCTAGATGCATCTGTAGGATCTTCTCTTGCGTGGTTAATATCCATATTGTCTATTCCACTCATAATTGTCTTAAAATATATTCTGAGTTTAT
>BRYE01000027.1:20701812-20706812 GCA_030159115.1 Actinidia arguta var. hypoleuca | reverse complement strand
TTCTTTGATTTTTTTTTTTTATCTTCTTTATATCCCATTTTGGAGTCTTCAGAGTCTAATTCTCGCGATACTCGTTAGACATGAATTTGCATAACTTTGTGAGATTTTTTTAACGGCATGTCTTTTATTTCATTCCAAGCTTCGAATGAAAACTTTTTCAATTCCCAACAATGGTCCTCGATAAGCGTCCCGCACTCCGTTGTACTTTCATAACTCCAATTATTCTTTTTTTATCAACGTTTACCTACAATGAACTCAGACACGATTTTAAGTACGAATCATAATAAAAAGACATAATTAACTAATTTAGGGTCAATTTAAGTCAATTTAACGGCGCTTGGACTATAATTATGCAGTTTAATCAGTATGCATATACCCTCTTTGCAAATTTGCACATCATTTAATTTATAGTTAATTTTTATATTTCTACCACTAGCATTAGACAAAGTTTGGGTAGTTTTCTCAAAATATTTTGAGTAGGAACTAATCCTTCTTGCATGCAGTTCATATCTGCACCACTATCAACTAATGCAATAATATTTTTAATTGTAAATTCATTTTTAACTACCATATTCATCCTAATATACCATTTCTGATATAGAATCTTATTAATAATCAATAAGTTAGTAGTATCCTCCATATTTTCAAGAAGAGATTCTTCTTTTTCTTTTCCTTTATCTTTTAATGAGTCTTCTATTATTAACTCATTACCTTTCATAATCTGTGACATAGAAGTTAACTGAAATTAAAGATTAATAATATTTCTATCCTGAATAGCATTAAATTCTATTATTTTCTTGATCTCTAATTTAAGATCATTCACTTCCATTTTTTAATCTTTAAGATTAACTGGCTTGAAATCTTTTATTTCCTTTCTTTTAAAGACTTCATTCAAGGAATATCCTTGATGACTGATAAGACGTTTATCATCCATTTGAAAATTAGAATATTTATTTCTACTAATTTCTCTTTTAATAAAGGATTCAATAACTTTTTTTATAAAAAATTTCATCAGAAAGTTGTTCTATCATATTTAATATGTCTTTCTGATCATCTGTTAAAACATTTATACTAAGATTATTAATCTTAGCAAATGATTTTAAAAGATTATCAGAAGTAAAACAGACACAATTATTGTCTATCTCTTCTTGCTCATCATCAGAAGAACTAGAATAGTTTAACTCATTTAATTCATCTCCAAAAGATATTTCTGGTTCAAAATTTGAATCAGTTTCAGAAGAACTACTATTTATTAATAGTTTTAATAATTTAGACTTTAAATCCTCATCTAATTTCAGGTTTTTAATTTTATCCTTCATTTTACATTTTGAAGAATAATGTCCTGGCCTACCACATTTATAACATATTATCTTCTTCTTACTACTACTAATATCAAGTTTTATTATTTTCTAAAGAAGATTTCTTATATTTTTTATAATATTGTTTAGAAGGATTTTTATATTCCTTCTTCAACTTATATTTTTAATATGTTTTTTTAGAAATATATTTATTTTTCTGTTTCTCTTTTTTATGAGATTTATAAGGAGTCGTGGGAATATCCATTGCAAACTGATTACAAAATTAACCCAACTCTTTCTTTTCAGCCAATTTTTTATTTTTAATATATTTTTGTAATTTGATATCATTGTAGAGTTTTAAAACCTATTTAATAACTGCTTTTGTTAATTGACAATTAGTATAAATGTCAAAACTAATTTGAGAATTATCTTCTTGTAATTGATGTTTTACTTTTTTAGAAAATATGCTGGGTAAGCCATCTATGAATTTAGCTTTCTAATAAGCAGAATTAGCATTAGCTCTACCCATTACCTTAGCTAAAAATACATCTTTATACCATCTAAAATATAATAAAAATACACACTTTAGATTTTGAAGAAGATATTTATGACTTTCAGTATTATTATTTACTGATCCCATAAAATGATATATAATTGTCTGAATCAGGGTATAAATGATATCAGTTTTGATAACCATAACCCTTGCTTAATTTGGCTCATGTTTTACTGTGGTTAATATTTTCTGCTTTTGTGCTGAATTGAGATAGTTATCTTATCATCCATTTAAGGATCCTAAAAACCCATATATTATCATTAAGGCTATATCCTTTTCTGAATTTTCATTAGCATAGAATGCTGTAGCATATATCATAATTTGATGCATAACACTCAGAATTTGATATTCATTTAAACAATCAATATTCCAGCTATATACTTGACTTCCTGAAAAGCAAGCATAAGAATAATGATTATTTTCTTTAAATAGAAGATCTTGAGAAGTAGGTCTAGGATAATAATGTCTCCCTCAACCAACATATCCTGCATGGGCATTATATTTATAATCCATTTTATTGACATTGAGATTTTGAAATATATTTTCAATATCTTCAATATTAGATTCTTCCTTAATAGAAAGTTTATCCATTAATAAAGGTTTATGTTTTAACATATTAATACTTAAACCTTTTATTTTATTTTTTAATTATTTAACAAATTCATTATGTTAAATATTATCTCTAAAATGAAATTTAGGAACTTGAATTGGTGGTTTAATATTAACAGGTTCAATATTTACTTTAGAAGACTTTGTTTCTTCTTTATTTTTATCTTCTGTTTTAATTTGTTGAATTTTATTTTCAACCCTAGTAAATTGTTGACTTATAGTTTATAAATTTAAATTTATAAAATTATTTTATTTTATTATTTTAAAACTTTCTTTCTCTCCTAGAGGTAGAAGATAAGCAGTAGCTTCAAAAGTATAAGGGTCTCCTTGACTATTAGAATCATATTCCATAATTAAGGAGGTTGTTGGTGGATGTACAGATTGTACCGTTCTACCATCAGTATATTTCCAAGTTTGATTATAATTTTCTAATGCCATAATTATATCGTCTTGTTTTACATTATGAAAATTAGTATTAAACCATTTTGGAAAGGGTAATAACTCTTCTAGTTTTCGTAAATCAGAATAATATTCTTTTTTGAAATATTCAATTGCTTCTCTATTATAAGTTTTTTTATACCACTTAAAAAATTTCATATATTGAGGTTCATTAAGTTTAGATCTCATATAATCTCTAAATATGTGATGTTATTTTTCATCTATGTGATAAAAATTATTTATCATCATAAACTGAAATTTACCCCACTAACAGTTGGAGAAGATCTAGATGTCATCCTATTCATATTCTACTCTTGTAGGTATACTCCATGTGAAATTGGATTAGGTAATATCCTAAGTCCTTCAATATTTATATTTTCAGGATTTTTTTTCTCTAAATTTTCCACTAGCTCACTAGATACAACTGAAGTAGATGATCTAGCTACAGATGTTCTAGCACTAAATGATGGAAGAGATACCTAATAAGGTAATTGTCTATTTTTTCTAAAATTGAAGAAAATATATTTATTATCATATTCAATTATTGAATCAATAGTCCTATTAATAATAAGTTTAGGTGGAACAACTCTAGCAACTTTTATTTGTTTGGAAAATTTATTTCATTCCAAGATATTAATCTTTGGCCAGCAGTATTTTCTTTGTCAAACATATTTGACTCAATTAGTGTTGTAAAACATGAAGGATTGCTAATATACTTAATATTAGGGGCCAAAGTATTCATAACCTTATAATATATACAGTATAAAATAGTTACCGTTTCCGATCCTAGGAGGAAATTATATTTTTATCTTCTGTTTTAATTTGTTGAATTTTATTTTTAACCCTAGTAAATTGTTGACTTATAGTTTGTAAATTTAAATTTGTAAAATTATTTTATTTTATTATTTTAAAACTTTCTTTCTTTCCTATAGGTAGAAGATAAGATGTAGCTTCAAAAGTATAAGGGTTTCCTTGACTATTGGAACCATATTCGATAATTAATGAGGCTGTTGGTGGATGTACAGATTGTACCATTCTACCATCAGTATATTTCCAAGTTTGATTATAATTTTCTAAGACCATAATTATATCGTCTTGTTTTACATTATGAAAATTAGTTTTAAACCATTTTGAAAAGGGTAATAACTCTTCTAGTTTTCGTAAATCAGAATAATATTCTTTTTTGAAATATTCAATTGCTTCTCTATTATAAGTTTTTCTATACCACTTAAAAAATTTCATATATTGAGGTTCATTAAGTTTAGATCTCATATAATCTCTAAATATGTGATGTTATTTTTCATCTATTTGATAAAAATTATTTATCATCATAAACTGAAATTTACCTCACTAACAGTAGGAGAAGTTCTAGATGTCCTCCTATTCATATTCTGCTCTTGTTGGTATACTCCATGTGAAGTTTGATTAGGTAATATCCTAACTTCTTCAATATTTATATTTTCAGGATTTTTTCTCTCTAAATCTTTCACTGGCTCATTAGATGCAACTGAAGTAGATGATCTAGCTACAGATGTTCTAGCACTAGATGATGGAAGAGATACCTAATAAGGTAGTTGTTTATTTTTTCTAAAATTGAAGAAAATATATTTATTATCATATTCAATTATTGAATCAATAGTCCTATTAATAATAGGTTTAGGTGGAGCAACTCTAGCAACTTTTCATTTGTTTGAAAAATTTATTTCATTCCAAGATATTAATCTTTGGCTAGCAGTATTTTCTTTATCAAACATATTTGACTCAATCAGTGTTGTAAAACCTGAAGGATTGCTAATATGCTTAATATTAGGGGCCAAAGTATTCATAACCTTATAATATATACAGTATAAAATAGCTACCGTTTTCGATCCTAGAAGAAAATTATATCCAGTTGTTAAAATTTTTAAATTACATGCCTGCCCTATGTGTCTATCAATTAAAGATAGTGTCAAATTAGGATAGACATTAAAATATACTGATCCTAGATATAAGCTAGTTTCAACAGCTCCCATTATGGATTGTTGTCAGTCTAAATATCTAGAGTCATTAAGTGTAGCCTGTATACAAGTATTTGTACCTAATAAGGTCAAAGGTTTAAAGGC
>BRYE01000027.1:20686812-20689312 GCA_030159115.1 Actinidia arguta var. hypoleuca | reverse complement strand
ATGAATATTATTTTTGTTTCTTCTTATAATGTTTTAGTGCTATTAGATTAATGTTATGGATTAATTACTTGGTTTGGGTTGACACTTAGAACCTGTTTGATGAAATACGTATGTGGCTCTATTGCTTATGATTATTTTACTTTGATTCCAAAATCAACTTTTCTACTAAGGTAAGAATTAATATGTCACTTTGTTCACAATTCTAGAATTTTTCTTAGATATGATAGTAGACCAAGGTTGCGCATTACAAATAGCGGTTTTGGGAACTATATTGCATATATTTATTTTAAAATTTGTCATTGCATATGCTTGTGAACATTTCTATAAAGTTGAGATCATTCACTTTATTTGGCAAGATATTAAAATACAAGGGAAATTATAAAAAAATAGATTCACATTTCTACAATTCATCTCAATTGCTTACAATGACTCGTATAATAAAAATGGTTTGATTTATAAATATTTCACATTTAATTTTTATCGCGATTTGCTAAAAAAAAGGTTTCTTAAAACATATTCAACATAAGCCGTGCATAGCACGGGTTTGAACACTTGCATGTATGCATTTGTGTGTGTATTTGCACGCATTTGCGTGTGAGGAAGATGTATTATGAAAGTAAATTTATGTATTCTGTTAACAGATACTAAAAGTGTACTTTAGTCCATATTTTACAAGAAATTATGTGATAATTTTTAAACATCAAGAGGATAAATTGCAAGTGGCCAAAATCCCAGCGGGGCAACGTGAAATTTACACAAAATAAAAACTGAGGAGGATTAGAAAGGATTATGGAAAGGAAAACAAATCATTGAAGCCTCCCAAGCATAATAGCTGCCTAACCTTTGTTTTCAAAAAGAAGTATATTTCTTTAACACCATGCATGATTAAGACAACAATTTAGGAAACTAGTATATATCCAAATCTGTCAGTTTTAAAAACTTGTGCTACTTCTTGATACTCACATGTTGAAGGCAGTGGATGTTTTTACTTTCACCTAACTCTTACTTGAAAGAGCAAAGCAGCTAGCTGTATGACTTCCACATTATGTAGTTTGATGTATTAACTGTTTGCCCAAAAAAGTGAGTAAATGAAATTAGGAAAGTCCATTTAATAGATACATGTGAATCTTCATAGAAAGCCACCGACATTATTCATGCATTGTGGAAAAGTGATGTAATCGTCAACTCACCTGACTACTGTTCACCATATACTTGCCTTGGAAAAAAAAAAATGGCAATCTACTCACACTCTCACTACCTCCTTTCAAGCACCAAACATTTAGTTTTCCCTTTTATTTATTTATTTATCTTTTTCTTCTTCTTCTTTCCCAAAAGGCAACCAATGCCAAATCATTTGATTTCCCCTTGTATATAAGTCAGTCTCATCCATGTTAGACGAACCAACATTGTATATAGTGGGCAACAAAAGATGGATTCCCATGGTACAGAGAGAATTGAGAGCCAAAACCAACCCTCACTATCACAGCAGCCATCCGAAGGCACCACCTTCCTCAGAACCTGCTTCAATGGTCTTAATGCCTTATCAGGTTTCTCTCCCTCTCTCTCTCTGAATTTTAATGATGCCTCACCGTCTATTCTTACAGCCTACATCATTCAAGGTTGGTTAGTGTCCCCAAAGCACTAGAACATTGTAGTGTCTTTTCGGCGGGCCTTTCTCAGGTATGGCTTCATGATCTGAACCGTTCTTCCATACAAAAGTCAGATTGATCATCAGATTGATCAGACATCAGAAGTTAACGGGGTAAATTTGCTTTGCAAGAAATGAACGGCAATTAAGTATGATTATGAGAATAAACTAAAAAAAAAGTAATCCGATCATGTGGTTACTGATATCCGTTCAATCCGATTTTTTGCATAGATCATATACATACTCATCAGACTCTACAAAGCGAATGGTTTGGACTATAAAGATGGCCTAATGGTGAGCCCGTCAAAAGGGCACTATAGAGATGTAGTGCCTTGGGGCATTACAAGGAGCCCAAATCCATTCAAGGTGTTCAAAACTAAAAATGGTTTCTAAATCCTCGACATATGTACACTTACTGCTACATGACCTACAATAAGACTCAGGATTTTATTTTTTTTTGAAAATTTTATGGGCAGGGATCAGCTTCAATCATGTGGCAGTGTCAACTTAATCAAGTCATCTTGATGGATTTTTTTGTTTGAAATCCTAAGACATCAATTTGTCACGCTGTAAAGACTTTATGTACGATATTTCTGTTTGTTTATCATTACTCTATAACTGATATTCCATGACTATGCTGATCAGGTGTTGGGATATTATCAATTCCCTTTGCACTTTCTCAAGGAGGATGGCTTGGCTTAATAATTCTCTTCACCTTAGCGATTCTCTGTTTCTACACAGGGATCCTTCTACGCCAATGTTTGGACACAGACCCTCTCATCAAAACCTATCCTGACATAGGAGAGATGGCCTTTGGGGGTAAAGGAAGAGCCTTGGTATCGACCTTTATGT
>BRYE01000027.1:20674312-20676812 GCA_030159115.1 Actinidia arguta var. hypoleuca | reverse complement strand
TATCCTTGTGCGTAACTGTTTGGCCGAATGGATGTCTTTTCAAAGAGTAGAGACCCTCCAGAGAGGTGTGAAGACTTCTTTAAATTCCTTTACCATCCAACATTCTTCATTTATTTGAAAATCATTTAAGTAAGAGTTAGAGAGTGCTAGGAGCATCCATCATTCCTTAGTTTTTATTTGAGAGAGAGGAGATACTTGAAAGTTCGTTGGGTCGGGTCGGACCGGATCGGACTTGGGCTTGGGCTTGGATTTGGACTTGAGCTTAATTGAATATTATTTTTTTTGAAAAATTTATTCATTTATTTTAATTTCTAAAATTAGAAATTACATTTTCTTTCTTGGAGAACTTTCACAACGTCTCGAATTTAAACGAAGCGGTAATTATAATTTATTTTTGAATTTTTTTTTTAATACACGAATAAGGTGCAACCTTTCAATTTGTACAGAAAAGTCCCTGTGCGTATCTGTTTGGCCGAATGAGTGCCTTTTTAAATAGGAGTGACCCTATAAAAAGATATGAAGACTTCTATAAATTCTTCAACCATCCAACATTTTTTATTTATTCGAAAATCATTCTAAGTAAGAGTTAGAGAGTTCTAAGAGTATCCATCATTGCTTAATTTTTATTTGAGAGAGATGAGACACTTGAAGGTTCGTCGGGTCGGGTCGGGCCGGGCTTGGGCTTGGGCTTGGGCTTGGACATGGGCTTAATTGAATATTAATTTTTAAAATAAATTTATTCAATTATTTAATTTCTAAAATTAAAAATTATACTTCCTTTCTCGGAGAAATTTCTTTTTGCGAACTGTCACACCGTCTCGAATTTAAACGAAGCGGCAATTATAATTTATTTTTAAAATTTTTTTCTTTACTATATGAACAGGTGCAACTTCTTAATTTGTGCAAAAAAGTCTCTGTGCGTAGCTATTTGGCCGAATGAGTGCCTTTCCAAATAGGAGTACCATCCAGTATTCTTCATTCATTCGAAAATCATTCTAAACAAGAGTTAGAGAGTTCTAGGAGCATCCATCATTCCTTAATTTTTATTTGAGAGAAAGGAGACACTTGAAGGTTTGTCAGGTCGGACCGGGTAGAGCCGAACTTGGGCTTGAGCTTAATTGAATATTAATTTTTTTAAAATAATTTATTCAATTATTTTAATTTTTAAAATTAAAAATTACACTTCTTTTTCCGGAGAATTTTCTTTTTCCAAACAGTTATATCATCTCGAATTTAAACGAAGCGGTAATTATAATTTTGTTCTGAATTTTTTTTTTAATACACGAACATGTGCAATCTTTTAATTTGTGCAAAAAAGTCTCTGTGCGTAGCTGTTTAGCCGAATAGGTGCAATTTGGATCGAATGAGTGCCTTTCAAAGAGGAGTGACCCTCTAGAAAGGTGTGAAGACTTTTATAAAAAATCCTCCACGATCTAGCATTCTTCATTCATTCAAAAATCTTTCTAAATAAGAGTTAGAGAGTGCTAGGAGCATCCTTCATTCCTTAGTTTTCATTTGAGAGAGTAGACACTTGAAGGTTCGATGTGATATTCAGATTTGGAGTATTACTATCCGAAGATCGTAGCTGTTGTATTTTGAGAGTCGTTCGACATATTCCGTAAGTACTAAGTACGGGTCGTCAACGACTTAAGGACACTGAATTTAATTCAGAACTCAGCCAAATAAAATTCTACATCCTTAAGTTGCTTTTACATTTTTTGTTATTTCTTCTTTTCTATTTTTGTTATAAAATTTCTATTCAAATTTTTATTCCCTTCACAATTCTGTTTATAACTTTCTGTTTTAAGAAACAAAAAGAAAATCAAATTTATAACAAGTTCGTATGCACCTTTTGCTTCTATTGCGATCAGAATCGTTTGGCTAATTTGGCGTCATACAAACGGGAATTTGATAAGCAGGCCTACCAATCAAAAGAGTCACATTCATCATGCCAAATAAAATCAGTTGTTAAACTTATGCCTGTTTGGCCAGAGCCAAAGTATTAAGAATTTGTAAGTAGTTTTCCATGAGTCATAAAATTTTTAACTTATGCATAAAATATAATATTAATTTTAAATTTAAGATAACAAAATTATATAATTTTTAATTACTAAAAACTATTATTATTATAAAATTAAAGTTTTTTTTTCAAAATCTTAAAGTAACAGCCACCCCCCCATCCATCCTTGTTACCACGCAAGCAAGATAACCATAAACATCTATCACAAGTCGGGACAACCAAACTTTGGTCCAAGAACTAGTACATTTCCGAAATGGTCCTCTTTTTTTTTATTATTACATTTATTTTTTTCAATAGGTGTCCCTTTCATGGCTTCATAATAGGAAGAGTACAACAATCAATGTAAAGTTGACATAGCTGTATGTAAACACTAAGCAATTGAGAAATCAATAATGTACCTTAATTATGTGTTTAGATTAAGGAATTGGCAGACGGAAAAAAAAAAGTTCATTTCATCGATTCAACGATTTAGATTTAATT
>BRYE01000027.1:20641812-20654312 GCA_030159115.1 Actinidia arguta var. hypoleuca | reverse complement strand
TATTTTGGTCAAGTTTAAACAATAGAAACTTGACCCGCAGTCACAATCTTCTCGACACTTGTGTAGCTCCACCATGTCGAGAGCTTTTGCATCACACTAACGCGTGGGTTGCTTCCTGTGTCCGTTTGCTCCGATTTTATATCAATGGACTCGTCTCGAAGAGAGGAATCCAGTGGTGTGCTCAAAAATCGATGTAGATCACTTTTACAAATGTCCAAAACTCGACCTAGACTCTATTACCAATTGTTGTGCTATAAATCGATTCGCACCATTCACGCACGTGCATGAAAACACATGCACACACAGACACAATAGTTTACGAGGTTCGACAACTGTCCTATGTTATCGGGTGGTGAAATTTACTATTTGAGAAACATTTATAGATTACAAGATATATTGTATCTCAATCTCTCACCGGTGGTCGCCACCACCACCTTTGTCACTCTACATCTCATTGATTTTTCTCACCATAGAATAATACACAACCATAAGAGTTGTATATATAGGCTGAGAATTTGAATTCAAAATCCAACTAGGACTTTGAATACAAATCTAATAGGGAGTTTCTAACAAAGAGTTTGAATTCAAATCTAATAGAGACTTTGAATCCAAATACAACTAGAAGTTTGAATCCAAATCCAACTGAAAGTTTGAAGCCAATTCGAAAAATCTCCACATTGGCAAAAACTTCTCCGAACAGAGTAACACTACTATCGATGCGCCTTTCAAAGCCAGGTCAAGTTCACCAAATCAAACAATCTCTATCTTGGCAAAAATTTCTCTCAAACAGAGTAACACTGCTACTGATGCACCTTTTGGTGCTAGATTTTGATCAAGTTCAAGTAGTAAAAACTTGACCCGCAGTCACAATCTTCTCGACACTTGTGTAGCTCCACCTTGTCGAGATCTTATGACTTCAATAAATCACAAATGTTTGAGACATATCAAACCAAAAATCCAGTGATCCAAACAAACTTAGATACCAAACTGATGAATAACAATTGTTCAAGACATATCGAACCAAAATCGGGTGATCCAGATAAACTACTGATGAATCATAATTGTTCGAGACACATCGAACCAAAACTAGGTAATCCAGACAAACTAAGATACCAAATTGATGAATCACAATTGCTTGAGACATATCAAACCAAAATCAGGTGATCAATAAAAACTAAGATACCAAATTGATGAATCACAATTATTCGAGATATATCGAACCAAAATCGAGTGATTCAAACAAACTGAGATGCCAAATTGAAATCTTCTCACAAATACTGGTGCTAAATATGAAATTCCTACTCAAAAAGCCTTATTAAACTATTATAGCCAAATATGAGATCCCTATTTTAAGAGCCTTCTCACACATGAGATTCATACTTAGAAAGTCTTCTCCACAAATGCTATAGCCAGATCAAAGATCCATATTTTGAGAGCCTTCTCACAAATGAAATCCCTACTCAAAAAGCCTTCTTACATAGGACAGATGTCTTCAGCAATCTTCACACCCTCTGCCCAAATGTGGGGGGTGAACCAACATGTCGGCTGTTGTGCCATATCTACCTCTTCTAGAGTACGAGAACTAACTCTACTAAAATTGATAAACTCTACCCAAATTGATATGCTCTACCAAAATAGATAAATTTCATATAAAACTGATATATGATCAAAATATGCAAATTTTGACCACACAAATAAGTTCAAAATGCAAGAAAACTTTAAAGTGGGCTAAATTGAAAAAATTAAAAATATGTAGGACCAAATTATCAAAATCAGAAATCCTGGGGACCAATCTATAATTTTTAGAAACTTCAGGGATTAAATAGTAATTTTTGGTAATTCTAGGGATCAAAATGTAATTTTTGGAAATAACAAGGATCAAATTGTAATTTTTAAAAAATTTAGGGACTAAAATATAAAGTTTTCAAACTTGAAGGACTCAAATTGTAATTTACCAAATAGAGAGAATATTCCTAGAATATTCCATTGCTGATATAGAACTGACGAGGCACTGATTGGATGTTGACAGAGTGTTGACTGCGCTAACAGAGTATTGATCTGTTGTTGACTATATAATAACGATGCGCTGACTGGATGCTGACTAAGAACTAACAATGCGCTGACCGGATGCTGTTAGAGCATTGTCGTGGTGCTGACTAGATGCTAAAATTTTTGGCGGCGTGTGGGAGTGTTTCTTGTGTCCGTTTGGCTCCAATTTTATATCAACGGACTTGTCTTGAAGAGAGGAATCCATTGGTGTGCTCAAAAATTGATTTAGAGCACTTTTACAGATGTCCAAAACTCGACTTGGGCACTAATATCAATTGTTGTGCCCTAAATTGATTCACACCATTCATGCGCGCGCACGACAACACACGCACACACTGACACAATAGTTTATAAGGTTCGGCAACTTACCTACGTCCTCGGGTGATAAAATTCACTATTTGAGAAAGATTTACAAATTACAAGACATATTATATCTCACTCTCTGACCGGCGGTTTGGTGGTGGAGCTGCCACCTTCCTTACTCTACATCACTCTAATTTTTTCCACCACAGAATAATAGACAGCCATAAGAGTTGTATATATTGGTTGAGAATTTGAATTCAAATCCAATTAAGACTTTGATTACAAATCTAATAGGGAGTTTGAATTCAAATCTAAAACATAGTTTGAATCCAAATCCAACTAGGAGTTTGTATTCAAATCCAATTGGAAGTTTGAAGCCAATACCAATAATCTCCACCTTGGCGAAAAACTTCTCCGAACAAAATAACACTACTACCGATGCACCTTTCAGTACCAGATATTGGTCAAGTTCGCGAAAACTAACACTTATTGATTATGTAATAAAAAAGTGTTAATTCATCACTGACATCACTTCAGCCATCGCCACTTAAGGTCGTCGTTGGCTACTCTTTCAACGAATCTCTGCTGGACTTTTCAGGGAACTTTTCGCAGATAAATTTATCTCTAGAGCGAACAATAAAATTTATCAATGGAAAAATTACCTAGAAGTGGTCTTCGGCCACTAGTAGTGGTTGCTTGAAAGGGTAAGAATGGTAAGAATGTAATAAGAAATAGAAAGGGGTGTAGAAAGTACATGGATATTTTTGTCCGATGTGATAAAAAATAAATTTTGAATTTAAATTTTTGTGTAATGAATCGAATTTATTATAAAATTGGTCCAATAAATCTTGAAATGAGCCTTCCTTTTTTTAAAAAAAAAAGAGAGAGAGAGAAATCAAAGTTTTATCTTTTGATTTATAAATCAATTTTTTTATTATTTTTTTTACGGGTGCTAATAGATTGACGTAAACATGTGGCGATTGAATTTTTAGAGCCATTGAATCCACCCTTTCTCTCACAATGATTTCTTTGGCATGGTTCTCAAAATTCATGTACAAACAATATGTAGTCGTCAATAGTCAAATTACTATTGACTTTGTTTGAAGTCAAAATTTGTGGTGGAAGTTGTTTTAGGTTTCCCAAAAAAACAAAAGTAAATCTGACTCATTGGCTAGGATATAAGGAAGGTTAAAATTGAGTGGTTCATAGGTGAAATTAAATATTCTTTTGTCCTTCCCAAAAGTTAGATTGTTTGCACTTTGAACCCCACATGGGAATCCTATCTGTTTTGATTGGCCAAAATCAAAAGTTAAATAGCTACCTCATCATATTCAAATGGAATTGGTTATCATGCAACACAGGTGGACAAAATGCTAACAGAAACTAGTTAAACCCCTCGTCCAGGCTTAAGCTTGGTTACCCTACCGAGTTTACTAAGCAGCAACAGCTTGGGAGTAGGAGTAATCTTAGCTCGAACAAGACCTATATTTGATAGTGTCTACACCTAGCTCTGGCATAGAGGACCTCTGAGCTCCATAGCGACAGCTCGGTGGAGGCCTCTACCTTAGTAAGGCCAGACTCCGTCATTGCATATTTTGTCCCCTTTCAATTATCCCTCAATTCGCATGAGCTAAGTCGATGCTTGCTGAGGTCATGTGAGCTGGAAGTGCTTGTTCTTTGAGCTCAGTGCTTGGTGGGCACACTGATGCCTGCTAGCTGTCTTCCTTCTATCTAAGTCTATCATTCTGTCATAAATGTTGAGCCATGCGTTTAGGTTTGGTTAGTCCGCGAGCACATTTGAGTGCTAGTGCCGAGGTCCCCCACCTGCCTCTAACATTCATTTGTTGTGGACGCGTGGCTGAGTGATTGCCACGTGCTCACATCCCGTAAGTTTCATAGACGATTGTTGGCGCATGATTTCACATGCCCACTAAGACACATTTTGGCTCTTGTCCCGCCTCTTCGCCATCCTTATTTGGCGTCTGTTTGCCTTCCATCTTCCATCACCGTGTTTCGAATCTTCGTGAGCATTCTTAGAGAGAGAAAGTGCATCCCTCAGTCTACTGCTGCCGTCTGTCTGTCTATCCAACGCGTGGCTGAGTGATTGCACTGAGATCCAGAGACGAGCTCAGTGCGCATCGACCTGTGCTCGAGTTCAAGATTGGGAATAGGGCGTTACCTCAAGTTCAAAGAGCTACGTTGGCGAGGAAGAGGAAGCCATTATCCAGCTCGTGCTGGATAAGAGGTAAAATCGGGTGCTTCCCATGGTTGAGCCAGAAGTTCTAGCCCTGCCCATCTCTATCTCAAGCTCGGACAACAAGTAATCTGATGATCTTGCATATGCTCCAACTCAATCTGTGAGAGAGGTTGAGATAGTTCATTCTTTCATGGAGGCCAACTACTTTGACGCAAGCTCAGGTAAGACCAACATGGTGAAGTTCAAGAATCAGAGTTAGAAGAAGACTACACTGGCTGCCAATCCTCTCACCATAGCAACTCCTCAAGTCATCCAGGTCCCTCATCAAACTATTGATCCAATTGTGGAGTTGGCTGAAGCGATCATGGGGGTTGACCCGAACTTGCTAATGGCCTCGATTTTGGACAAGCGCAAAAGGAAGGTGCTTAAAGTGGGCATGTCCAAAAGCTTGGGCTTCCTCCCTTCCTAGGGTGTAGTTGCCTAATTTTTTTCTTGCGAGCTTTGTAGGCAGGTAATGGTAGCAGACTCTGCCAAAGATCATGACACCAGCATGGCCTTTGCACGGGTTGTCATGCTATCGAACAATGTATCCCCCTCTCGAAAGAAAACTCAGAGATGACAAGGGGTTTGCTGGTGATGCAACAAGTTCAGGTAAGTGTTGCGACCTTGGTACTTTTTAAATTTCATTTTTGATACTTGTTGTTTTTATATATTTTTGCTTCATTGAGCCTTCAGAGGGCAACGACCATCTTGAACCGTATGATGAAGCAATCAGTTGAACTGAAGAGGGCCAAAAAGAAGGTGGGCTGCTTAGAATCCAAACTGAACAAGGCTAAGATTGCACTAGATGCCACCGAGTAGCTGAAGACAGATTTATATGCTGTTGAACAAGCTCGGGATGCCAGCTATGCGGCTATAACCCAGGCTCAAAGTTGTTGGCCCAAAAAGTAGCCCAAAAGACAATTAAAACTTAATTTAATTAATCAAATAGTAAATCAAGTTATATGTGATGCAATATAAGCAAGAATCAAATAAAAATAAAGCACAAGAAGGAACACAAAGATTTATCAAGGTCCGATCATAACGTGTAATCTACGTTCTCTTAAGACTTTCACAAAGTCTTCTTCCACTATTTGCAATCAACAATTATAAGGTGGGGGCTGATTTCCAAGTGCTCAGCTCACTTTTTACACAAGTGATTTTTTCCAAGCTCCACTCAAACCTATAAGTAGTTTTTTTTAAGTTTCACTCAAACTTACAAGTGGTTTTATCCAAGTTTCACTTAAACTTACAAGTGTTTGGCTTTTACAAGAGAAACACTCAAAACTCTCACCAAATATTTTATCTAAGTTACACTAAAACTTACAAGGATATAAGTGTACGAAGATGATTCAAGTTAAAAACAAACTCTCTATGAATAATAAATAGAAGTGGAATGGCTTAACTTTGAGAAAAAGATGAATTTTCACTTGAATGACGAACTTGGAGCTCTTTGATGATCAATTCATGTTATAATCTTGTTGTTCCACCTTTAAATGTTGTTAGAGACTTGTATTTAATGGCCTTAAAGTGAATAGATCCATTGGAAGTGGTTAGAAGTCATTTAATGCTTGATTCAGACATTTGCGACGTTCAAAAAATAAAGTCATTACGCCTAGGTGTCGAAACTTTAACCAAAGATATCGACACTTTTATTTCCAGATTTAATCTTTGCTTATAGTCTTAAGGTGTTGACACTTTCTATTGCAGGTGTCGACACTTTCTTGCAGATTTAGTTTTCGGTGTCTATCTTTAATAAATTGACCTTAACTTCTTTGTTACTTGAAGTTTTTGAACATCATTTATTTATTTAAAAACTAGACTTCCGGGGATACAATTTAGGTCAAAATATTTCTTCATTTGGACTTGTAAAGACGAAGATAATTGCATCTGAAGTTTGCTATAGAATTCTAAAAAATAGAGCATCATTCTTTTGATCATTACATTTTCAATACTTTAAATTTGGTCGTGAAATTAGTCTCATTGGAAAGATGACTTCCAAATATTGAATATGGACTCAAACGTTTTTGTATTTAGATCTCTGTAGTCTAAGATATTTGCATCTGAAATAGGTTGTAGTTTCTTGCAAATTTTCTTAAACCACTGGTTCCATGTGTTGACACTTCAAGCCTTCATTCTTTAGTTGTAGTTCACTGTCTTCATGTGTCATGTGTCGACACTTGATCATATGTATTCAAAAATTTTGGTTAGTATCTATAGGTGTTGACACTTCTTGTTTCATATGTCGACATTTTCTATAATTTTGGACACTGTCTTTAGGTGTCGACACTTTCAGTACCAGATGTCGACACTTTTATTCCAGTTAACTTACTGTACAAAGGTGTCGAATCATTTATCCATGTGTGCCGATACTTGTCTTCACAGACTTGAATCATTGCTCACTGTCTTCAGTTGTCGACACTTCTCGTCAGAACATATTTTCTTTGATTTCTTTGGCTTTTGGGGCACCAATCACTTAGAGTTCTTCAGGATGTCTTCCTCATGGATATGTATGATCTTAATTATCTTTAATCCATTAAGATTCATTTATTTGTTGAAGACTTTTCCAAATTATTCAATAAAGCTTCTAAGTCTTCAAGTGTCGACACCTTATGAACAAGTGTCGACACTTTTTGAGTAGAAAGTGTTTGCAATTTTTCTTGATCAATTTAAGCTCTATTTCATAATACTTAAGGACTGCACGCTAAGTAAACATACTCAGGGCGGGGCTCAGAGGAATAAGGCTTTGCAAGATCTTGTCGAGCTTCAATTAGTAGCTTGTGGCCTTATCTACGAGTGGGTCTCAATAGGGTGATCAGCCAAGCAAGGGACAACTATGATAGGTAAGTTGCTGAGCTCCGCCCTGAGATCTTCATGGAAGGGTGGCTTGCTTGCCTAACTGAGCTCATCATCCCCGAGGACAACCCAGCATGGCCCAAGGCTACTCCTACACCTGAGTTTCCCGAGCCTCCAACGCCTTACTCATCCAAGATCCTGCCTAACTTCAACGAGGAGGAGTATATGAACTAGCTGGAGGAAGATGAGGATGATACTAATGCTATTGTGGCTCCAATTAACGAGGTTGCCCAGTTCGCAGAGGAGGAAGGGAAGACAACCACGGAGGAAGATAGTGAAGAAGAAGCCTAGGATCCTCCTCTCGATCTCTGATGTGCTATTTTTGTTTTATTTTATTTTGTACAAACTTGCAAAGACCTTCTTCTTTTCAGATTTCTCAATAGAACTCCATTCTCATTTTCAGCTCGTTTACATGAGACTTATTATTTTGTACGCTTTTATCTTTTTTTATTGTCCAAGTGTACTTATACTTAGCAAACCTCAAGGGACAGAGCTCAGAACTTGTGTAGAGTTCGGCTAACCCTCTCCTAAAAATCTTTGGCTAAATATACTTTGATAATGTTTTTGAGACAGAGCTCAGAGCCTGCAAAGAGATCGGATAACTCTTCCCTAAACTTTTTCTAAGTATATTTAGGAAAAGTTCTCGGGACAGAGTTCAGAACTCACTTGAAGCTCGGATAACTCTCCCTTAAATCTCTTGCTAAGTGTACTCTTGCAAGACTTTTGGGACAAAGTTCGGAGCTCGTATCGAGCTCGGCCAACCCTTCCCTCACTTTGGCTTAGTACACTTAGAAAAAACTCATGGGACAGAGTTTGAAACTCACATGGAGCTCGGATAACTCTCCCTTAAATCTTTGGCAAAGTGTACTCTCGCAAGGCTTGTGGGACAAAGTTCGGAGCTCACGTCAAGCTCGGCTAACCCTTCCCTCACTTTAGCTTAGTGCACTTAGGAAAACCTTGTGGGACAGAGTTCGAAACTCGCGTCGAGATCGGCTAACTCTTCTTTAAATCTCTGGCAAAGTGTACTCTAGCAAGGCTTTGGGGACAAAGTTCAAAGCTCGCACCAGCTCGGCTAGCCCTTCCCTCACTTTGGCTGAGTATACTTTAGAAAATCTCATGGGATAAAGGTCGGAATTCGTGTGGAGCTCAGCTAACTCTTCCCTAAAATTTTGCCAAGTGCAATTACGTGCACACCTGATGGTACACGCGACATGCATGGGAACTGTCACGTGCCTACTACTACCGAGATGGCTCTGAGGCAATTGGAGGATCTAGTAGTTGTCCCTTGAAAAATAGTGAATGTCTTAGTAGGGTAGAGCTTGGTGTGCGCTTCCAGTTCATCCACCTCTGTCCCCAAGAGTTTTGCGTTATGAAACTTCTATTCGGCCGTGTTGACTTTCCTTTCAAGGCAACAAATTCTCTTGTAGATGATAAGCAATCTATTGTGTCCTTACCAGTGTCGGATATTGCAGACTTCAATCTAGCCAGAAGATGCTATTGTGAAGCCTAAATTCCATAGACCGAAATGAAATCATAGATATAATCTTAATCATCACTTTTGGACACCTAGTTTAGGCAATTTTGATCATCATATCCACTCTCTGGGCAACTCTCCACGAAGATCCTCCAACACAGCTCGGTCGTCTTCTAATAGTGTTGAAGCTTAGTTGTCCACCAAGAATAGATTTTGTAATTCCATAGTCTTGTAATCGAACAATCTTCTACTTGAACGATTCTCTGTAATCAATGAATTCTAGTCTTGTAATCGAACAATCTTGTACTTGAATAAAATTTTTCCTTTTTGTACCTCGTTTTTCGTTCCACTCTGTCTTAAAATTTACATCCATGTGTATTGTTTAATTTGTAGAATAGAGCTCGGAGCTCGATTGTAGCTCGGCTATCCTTTCTTCCAAAAACTATTGAATACACTTAGGCAAACTCGCAGGACAGAATTCAGAGCTCGATTAGAGCTCGACTAATTTTTTCTTATACAAAGTTTTTGGCTAAGTATACTTTGGCAAAATATTCAGGAGATAGAGCTCGGAACTAGCGTGGAGCTCAGCTAGCTCTTCCCTAAAATTTTTCTAAGTATATATTTAAGCAATCTCGCTGGACAAAGCTCGAAGCTAACTTAGAGCTTGGCTAACTCTTCCCTATACAAAATTTTTGGCTTAGTATACTTTGGCCGCTACCTAATCTCCATAAAGGGTTTTTTCACCTTTGGGGTGACAAACTTGATGACCTGGTGTAATGTGGAGGCTCCCATTCATCATGTGCAACCAATCTTGGCCAATAATTGCATTATATGGGGAAAGTATGTCTACAATATCAAACTTTGTCACTAGCTCTTGGGAACCTAATTTGACTTTAAGGGTCATGGTTCCCAAGGGCTAGTGAGATTGACCGTTGAATCCAACAAGGGGAGCTCGGGCTAGCTTTAAGTCTAATTGAGAAAGCTTAAGTTGTTTAAATAGGTCATAATACATCACTTCAACTGAGCTTCCTGTATCCACTAAGATCCTCTTCACATCATAGTCGTTCATTCTGAGCTGGATGACCAGTGGGTTAGCATGGGAATGTTGTACCCTTTCCAGGTTAGCTTTGGTAAACGTGATACTCCCTGGTTCGAATATCATTTGACTTGGCTTATTTGTCATTGATTGGACCCATAGAACCTTATTCATTTGTCTGATCATTTGGATCTCTCCTTAGATTTTGTTCTCAAGATCTGGGTGGTTTGGGTCCCCTATCATATGAATAGTGCCCAGGGAAAGATCCTTTTTTTCTCAATCATGTTGTCTGTTTAATCTTCACTTCGATCGAACCTTGGGTTAGGTCTGACATCGTTCTTCTCTATTTGAGTTTTTTCCTCATCCACGAACTCCTTCAGGTGTCCAACTCAAACCAGCTGGTCCAGGAAAACCTTTAGGGCCCGACAATTCTCTGTTTTGTGTCCTCTTTCTTCGTGGAAAGAACACCTCCACCATTGGTTGCACCTCTTGGGATCTCCTTCCATTGGTTCGAGCTTCCTCAAATAAGGTTTATCTCGGATTTGGGCGATGAGCTTGTAGATTGGTTCTTTAAAAACCACGTTGATCTCTTGCCTTACCTGGCTCTCGTAGTCACTTAAGATTTTCTTCTACTTTTTCAATGGTGCCTTACCCCTGGCAGTTGTCCCTTTAGCTTTTTTTGCTTGTCTGATGTAGTCCTCTAACCGAGCAAACATCTCGACCAAGGACATTAGGTCCCAGAGGTCGGTTGGAGGGTTGAGCATCAAGTTTTTCCAGAGTCTCTCCCCAAGAGTTAGCCCGAGCTTGTAGTTCGCCATTGCCAACTACTCGGAGCACTCTTCAATCTCGTTGTATGTCTGCCAGTACAACTTATTGAAGTTTTTGATTGTCTCGTTCTTGCTCTTTATGAGCGTCAAAAGAGAACCTACGCCTTTTGGCGTCTTTGTATTGATCATGAACCAAGCTACGAACGACTCGATAAGTTGATGGAAGTTCTCGATTGACCTCACAGGTAGTTTGTCGAACCATTTCAGTCTGAGATCTCCCAAGCTTGATGGGAACACGTGGCACATCAGGGCATCCATGTCATTTCAAAGAGATATCATTTGCCTGACGTGGCTCACATGAGACCTTGGATCTGACTTCCCATCATACAGTGTGAATCTCAATGGTGTAAACTTCTCTAGTGGGTCCATTCCCTCGATATCTTGGGAGAATGGTGTTTGGTACCTATGGACGACCTCCCTTTGCTCATTCCGGGTTGTGTAGACCACCAAACCCGATAAAACAACCTTGCTCGTTGCCACTGCTTTTCCTGCCATTGAGTTTGGTACGCAAGTCCCCCTTTCGATCTCACTTAGCGTTGAGCGTCTCGTAGAGATCCACACTTGACTTAGTTCAGTTGGGTGATCTTCTCCGCTTGCTCATTGTTATAGATTTGCTATCAGTTCGGTTATCCTATCTAACGTGAGATCTGTGTTGTCTCTTATCCCAGCCTTTTGGAGGTGGCTGGGATGGGTCTTTGTTCCCTACTACAGATTGTCCAGCCCCTGCCACTTGGGCTGGCCTCATTAGCTTGTTGTCAACAAAAATTTATGCCATCTCGGCCAACTATGTCTGCAGGCGCTGGATGATTATGTTCTGGCTGTCCACTCCTCCAAGGAGCAATCAACTTGGATTTTTTCCTGAGGTGGCCTTGGCCCCCCTTTGGGCATCATCTAGTAGTTTACTCCCTCTGCGTCCAGGAGTTTTGGGTGCATGAGGGGTCTCCCTACGAGTTTCCCAACTTCCGAAACGGTTGTTACTCTGCAATGCCATCAGAACTGGCTTTGCGAATGTCCATTTTACAACTTTGCGGAGACTTGTATTATTTTTACAACCTTGCAACTTTGCAGAGACTTGTATTTTTTTTATATATAGTCACCTTGGCTTAGTCACTAAGGCACATTTTATGAGGATCTGCTGTAGTAGTTACAATGCTATTTTGCCGAGTTTCATAAGAGAGTTGATTCATACCCCTAGGTATTCTCTATCTATCTACTTGTATCGGTTTAGGTTACAGATACCATTTTCTTGAAGGTCTCTCAAGTTTTTCCGAGAAGTATGATATACTTTACTTCAATAGCATGGTTTAGCGCCTGGTACTCAATGGCTAGAGGCAAATTCTCTACCCTGCTATTGTGAAAACTTTACTATCCTAAAATGATGCACCTGGAAAGAAGAACATGATCTCCAATCATAAAACATCAATACTACACAGAAATCTATTTGTGTAACCAGTCACAAATAGTAAGATGCATGTAACCTGTCGATGGATCGAATTCGAATTCGGATTTGGATTCGGATTCGGATTCGGATCCATAAAAATTTGAATTCGAAAATGGTACATCCGCTTGTTATAATTCGAATCTGAATCTAACTCAAATAGATATCTCATCCAAAAAATCCGATTCAATCTATTTTTTTTTCTTTTTGAATAACAATCCAAAAAAGTATAGATTTTTTTAAATGAGAGAAAAAATTATGAATGTTTCTCATATTAGGTT
>BRYE01000027.1:20636812-20639312 GCA_030159115.1 Actinidia arguta var. hypoleuca | reverse complement strand
CTAGAATAATTTTCATGCTAGATATATTAAATTTTTCTTCAACCAACCTTTTTTTTTTTATCTTTTAGTCATTTATTTTTTATTTTTTTTGGTTGGAAATATAAAAAATTATTAAAAAACACAAAAATTCAAATTAATTTAAAAAATCTTACTTTTGGGAATGAAAAATTTAGTACTTAATGAAAAAGAAGATAAGGCATGTTTGCCTTTTCAGAAGAACAAGGACACAAATGAAAGCAAAGAGAGTACAAGAGATGATAATTAAAGGGGGTCCATGGAACCTGGGTCCCATAAACAACTCATTTTATGCATAAAATGTGGTGTTTGAGCGCTGATAACAAACAAGGAAGTATCTTGACTGTCTCACCTAAGCTATCAAGTCAGGGGTACCACACACGGTTCATCTGAATTTTGACATCATTAAGCAAACATTTAAAGAAATAAATGATCCAACTAAAAGAAAAATAATTTATCCTCAAATTTATACTTTTTGGCATTAGTTGCTTAGACTCTTTCTGCATGAAAGAGAGAGGTGGATGAACTTTTGTGACATGCATTCAAGTTTGACGGCCCTACAAGACAACTTCTCCCCAACTTTGTGTATTATGTTGTAACATGTTTTTCCGGTTATTCTTGATAAGATGAGTAATCTGAAAATGTTAAAATTTTAAAATTTAGATTTTTTCTTATCAAGGAAAATCAAAAAAATATAATTCAATTCTGATCAAACGATAAAAAAAATTCACTAAAAATGAAAAAACTCAAAAAACCAAACATCTAAAGAATCTCCAAAATAATCTAGGCCAAGCTAGGCCCTATTTCAAAAAAAAATTATTTCGCATGAATGAAAAGATATTATAAGGAAAACCAACGAATGTGTAGTAATTTCTTACTCCATTCGTCCCATAATGGTAATCCATGTGTGGGGTTATGAGTATTTGAATGGATGGAGAGACTATGGTGGCATAGCAGTGGTTGGAGTTGGCTGTTGGATGCCACTGATTCCTAGATCGAACTGCAAGGCAACAATAGTGAGAACGGACGAATTGTTTCCAAGAAATGACTCTTCATACACAGTGTATGTAGAGAAAGAGAGTATAAATTTAGAGTAGCTAAAATTGCATGCATTTGGCAAAATAAGGTTTAACCTTATATAGCAGTTCGGCACATGTTGGGACGCATCAACTATCATATCACTGGACAAATTGCAGCTCGGCGCGTGCCTTGATGCGCTGATTACTGTGTTAGTGGGTAAGTGACTGACCCAGCCATGCCCTTTGGGGCAGGCCGGTATGCTCCCGTAAGATGTGGCGGATCTGGCTGCTAAGTATTCGGCAATCGCCTAATAATGCAGCATGTCAAGATAATGGGTTTAGCTTGGTCATAGTTTGTCCTTTCCTTTCGAACATTTAGCTTTCTGACGACGTTTCATTTTTTTCGTAAAGCCTCCAAAGAGCTATGGCCAGCTCGGTGAGAATGAAGAAGTATTCCTATGATGCCAAGAAGGTTTTAAAGAAAATCACCAATTTGGATTCTGATCTGAAGAAGGCCAAGGAAAAACTCACTATTGAAAAGGCCGCTCGCCAAGCTAGCGATGCTTCTGCTGCCAAGTATAAGTTGGAGGTTAATGTTGGCTAAGAGAAACTTCACCAGGCTCTACAAGACTTAGCCAACCTCCACAGGGTAGCCATTGGCGCAGTGTATGAATGAGTTTTTAATCATGGCTACAACCAAGCTGGTAACTCTTATGAGAGACAAGCGATTGAACTTCGCCTTAGCATTGTTCAAGAAGACTGGCTCGCTTGTCTAAAGGAGCTTCGATACTCCCGTGGATCATCTGGCCTAGATTGCAGCAGCATTGGAGGTGGAGCTCCCGGATCTTCCTGAAGCTTATTCGCCCCTAATTCTACCGGGTTTCAACGAAGAAGAGAACATAACCCAGATGACAGACGAAGGAGATAAAAATGCAACTAAGGTGGATAACATTGGCACAAGCAATGAACGGGTTTTTACTTCCTTGAAGGGGATGATCTTTGAAGTTTGCAAATAATTTTGAGTAACTTTTTTTAATGTTTTTACTTTTAACAATTTTTGAATATCAAAAGCGGAAGCTAGGATTTAAATTTTTTCTATTTCATATATTCAGCCATGTAATCCTACAATATCGATAAAGAGGGAGTTCGATATACCTTATTATTGAAAATTTGAGCAACTTATTGCTGTATTTTTTAGCAAATTTTAACACTTCATTATTACATTTTCAGCAAATTTTAGCACCTTATTGTTGCATTTCTTCAACAATTTTCAACACTTTATTACTGAAAATTTTAACAACTTATTGCTGCATTTCTGGAGCACATATTTTTTGTGTTTGATGAAATGTTATTTTTCTTTCCCTATCTCATTTCTTACTTTTTCTCTTACCTTAGCTCATTTATGCATGTCTTTTTGGATGCTTCATAAACCAAGAGCTCTGTATTCCAATAGCTTTTAAAAATGC
>BRYE01000027.1:20569312-20586812 GCA_030159115.1 Actinidia arguta var. hypoleuca | reverse complement strand
TAAAAAAGGAAAAGAAAAACAAATGAATGAAGATGAAGATATATTTTCCATTGTTTTCAGTTAATATTCTCCTCTTTTCCTTTCATACTAGAAATCAAACGAGAGAGAAGAAAAACAATTATTTCTCCTCCTTTAGCTTTCTTTTCCCAAATTTCAAACAAAGCCCTAATCCGAGATATTTAAAAAAAAAAAAAATTGAAAAAAGATCTTAGTCCAAGAAGGATAAACTTCACTTTTCCCCCTTAAAGTACTGTTCAATTCCAATCTTGCCCTTCAACTAATAGTTTTTCCTATTTGTACTAAATTAGTGGCAATCAAGCTCAGTCTTTAACTTCCATCCAATTTCTAACGGAATATTCCCAATGTGAGCCTCGTGGAATTTTAGACCCAAACTTATATCCATACCTTCTCTCTAAAAAAACACTCATATCTTTCTCCCTTCCCCTCCTCCTAAATCAAAACCCTACCTCAAACCCTAACCATAGCACACACACACCAACCTAGACATCCACCCACTGTTGTGCATCGCCACCTTCCACCATTGTTAGCTCTCTCTCTCTCACGCATGCATTCATCTGGTCCACATCTCTCTCTATCGTTTGCTCCAAATTGCGCTCGATGGGGATGTTGGTGTTTTCTATAGCGGTGATGGTGGTGTTTTTGTACAGCAGTGGTGGCGGCAACGGCGGCCATTGTGGTTTTTTGTTTTGTAGTGGTGGCGTTTTGTGCAACGGTGGTGGCTCATGACAATGGTGGCATTTGGTATAGTGGTAGTAGCGACAACAATTCAGCGGTGGAGGGACTATTTTTCTCTCTCTCGGTGCGATGGCAACTATGTTTTATAGGAATTGACAGTGAGGGTGGTTGTTTGTGAAGCAAGGGCGGGGCTCTCTCTCTAGGTGTGATGGCGTTTGTGCTATGTAGGGATTGTTAGGGTAAGGGTAAAGGAGGTTTAGGGTCCTATCAAAAAAAAAAGAGTAAAATAGTGTTAGGGTTTGGGAACTAGTGTTAAGGTTAGAGTTTGGGTAAATGAATTTGGGGATTGGGTAAGGGTAAATGGGTAAATGGGTATCGATCTAGTTTGCCACATATGCAGTGTATAGGCGCCAAGTGTAATATTATGTTATAAATTGGACAAGAAGTTAGAAACTTGACTTGATTGCAATTAATTCAGGAGTTGAGGATGCAAATTAGGAAAATTATTAGTTGGGGGGACGAAGTGGGAATCATTCAATACTTAGAGGGGCAAAGTGTAGTTTTAAGAATTTCATTTGTTGCTTATAACTTTAAAGGTGCAAGCCCAGAGACCCGATCTGTAATGGTTTGGGCCATTTGGGCTACATTAGAAGTCGAGATTTGGGCCATCGCAGAGAGGGCCCAATCGAGTAATTTGTAGGTCGTATGCGATTGCAAGTTCTGTTGCAGAAACTTGGAGCAACAATTAGGCACGTGTCCCGACTCCTGAGGATGTTAATCAATTGCATTAACACGAGGATTGGGTAATGTCCTTTTTTTAGATGATTTAATTTTCGAGTTATTTTGTATTTAGTGAACGTTTTATCATTTGTTTAAAAATTTATATTTTTCAGTTCCTATCGATGAGAGGAGTTTAAAAATATAAATTTTTTTATAGAATTTGAAAACATATCGCTAAATACAAAAAAAATAAATCACTTTAGACGTTTTTTAGAATTAAAGTGATTTTTTTTGTTCTTTCATGAACTTTTTTTCTAATTAGATGAAATTCTTGCTCGGACTCCTCTTGTCAACAAAAATTAAAAGAGTATAAAATTTTGATTAAACGATAAAACAAACTACTATAGTCAAAAAAAATTGGAAACCAAAGAAAAAAAAATTACGCTAAAGAGGCGCACATGGTGTTTAAAAAGGCTAGTGAATTATATATATATTTTTTCTAGTTGTACTCTCCTCTTTTTCTTTATTATAATAAATTTATCCAAATATCTTTTAATTATTGATGGCAGTTAACTATAGGAGTGCAATTAAAAAAAATAGAGTATGAAAATTACTCGCAAATAGAGAAAATATTATGCATTTTATAATGTTAGTCACTAATTTTTGTGAAATAATCATGAATGATTATATACAATGTAAAATCAAAAATCTATTTTGTTTTGTTTTATGAATTTGCCAAAATTATTTAATCACAAAATTATGATCACAAGCAATAAAAGTAAATCAAACATACAAAAAAGAAGCATTTTTTATGTGAAAAATCTCAAAGTAAGAAAAAAATTCACAGGACTTAGTGTTAAAAAACCTAACATTTGTCTATATTTTATTCAATGATCTAAAAATCATAATATTAAATCAAGATATCACGACTTTAAGTAATATTGTAGGATCCAAGACATAAAAAGAAACAAACTAATCAACTAAGAAACACACAAGATTTTTTTACCGTGGAGCCCCTTGAATGGAAAAAAAATCACGTATTCACTTCTACGGACAAAGATCATGCAATATAACTCGATGTTCAGACAGTTACAAGACTCTTACAATCAAAACCTATCAACTCCATGATCTAATGATTGTATAGATCTATCTCGTATCCACGATTCACCTTCTCCGTACTTGATCACCATTCAGATCCCCTCAGAATGGATTTTGGTGTTGAACTCCATCAAGAATCTTGATTTCTTCAATACGGTTGAAGAAGATTTGTGCTAAGATTTATTTTTGAGCTCTTCGAAAGGTGAAAAATACTTTTCTCTAGGTTATAATGATAGAGGCAGTTCAACTATCTTTTTGGGGAGTGTGCCGGGCCTTTTATAGGAGCAGAAAATGCTAAAATCGCAGATTTCAACGCTGTTGTATTGCACAGCTCGCACCCGTGAGAATCCCGAGAACTCTGTGATAATTTGCATACTCTCGGCTTTTTCCCGCGACATTCCGCGAAGATCCTGTGAGCTTTCGTCTTTTGCCCTCGACGTCTCGTGACATCCCACAAAGTATCTACGAACTCTTTGTGAGACTATTAGCTTTCGGTATTTTCTAGCGAGATCCCTTGACATCCTGCAAGCTATCCGCAAGCTCTCTGTGTTCATCCCAGCTCTCAATGTATCACATAAGTCTCACTTAGCACGAGCTTGCATAAATAAACTTGAAATTTTTTCCGAATGCTTGTGATTGATTGGACAAATCCCCGAATTATATTAAATACGACGTGTCATGAAATCTTGCCAATTACATAACCTTTCAATCTCTCCCTTGGCAATTTCGTGACCAAAACTCTATCCTACGATACATTACAGGGAAATAAATATTCTATACTACAGTAAAATCCTAATCACAAGCATAAGGTTCATCCATGCACATATGGAACAAAACAACCAAATCGATCAAGTGCAAGAGATAGTAAAATAAACACATAGAATCGATAACAAAGACAATCAATATCAATAACAAAGCCAATTAGTACTCCCCTTTTTGAAACAAATTAACAAAGTAAGCACGGGAGAACAATCATTCAAGAAAAAGACAAGGCGAATATATAGAAAGCAAAAGCATTTAAAGTAATAACACAACTGATATAAACATAGCAATGCACATAAAAAGAAAAGTAGTTGTCTTAAGTACAAATCAAAACATCTTTAAACATATTTAATAACAATCCCAAACCAAAAAAATGCATTGTTCATACATAGAAATCAAGTCATCTACGTTAAATACTGTTAATGAAATCATTGATTTCAGTGATAAACTTAGTATGTCGACGAGATAAGGTAGAAAGTGTATCGCGGATAGCCTTAATATCATACTCCTGACGCTCAACAATAAAATCAACTCACTCATGAACTTGTCCAATACGCTTTACCAAATCAGTATGAATGACATTCATGTGCACGAATAGAGCAACAATAGAATCAGCTATCTTGGAGTTAGAAGCAATAGTAAGGGCACCGGTGGAGGAGCAGCAAAGGTAGATGGAATATCAGTAGCAGCAGGAGGAGGAACCTCATCTTCTGAAGGATCAAGTTCCATGGCATGGGATCGAAGCTGAGGAGGAGGGGCGACACCAAGATATGCATTGCTCATTCGAAGAGTCATCCTGGATATGGGTTTGCCCTCCAGAAGACGAGTCTCATGGGACTAAGGCACAATCAAATGCTGTGCCAAAAAATCTATAACTAGGAACCCGAACGGAAGAATGTGAAGAATTATCTGCTGCTGCCGCAAGGATTAGATTGAACATTATCCGACTCACGTTGACTAGCATATCAACGACTATAGCATGCATAAACCGTGCACGTGTCTTATTGATCTCACTAACGGTAGACATACAAAAAAACAAGTCACATAAAACATGGTTGAGGACTCAAAATACGTCCTTCAACCCTTTCTGCTTCAAAAGACTGGAAGGAATGCATGTGAAGAATTATCTGACGTTGTACTCAAAAATCTATAATTAGGAGCCCAAACGGAAGAAATGCATGTGAAGAATTATCTGATGCTTCCTTAAGGATTAGATTGAACATTAGTCGACTCACGTCGACTAGCAGATCAGTGGCTATAGCATGCATGAACCGTGCACGTGTCTTATCGATCTCACTAGCGTGAGATGTACACAAAAAAAAGCCACAGATAACATGGTTGAGGACTCAAAACACGTCCTTCAACCCTTTCTTCTTCAGAAGACTGGAAGGACCGAGAGGCTAATCTCCTCTTTAGCCAACAACAAATGGGCCAAGGAGTTTAAGGAAGGCCCATTGGTAGATGGAGGGTATGTGAACCCAATAACATCAAGGTCGAGAGGTTGAATGTGGTAGAAGACACAAATATCAGAAATAGAAAAGTCGAGAAACATCCCACTAACATATCTCTTTAAAGTTCTGTCCTCCTTGTCTGTGGCATGAATATTGACATAGAACTCCCAAACAAGTTCTAAACACACAACTCCCTCAGACAAGGCAAGACGATCCCAACCCCACTTATTAAAATAGGTATAAATCAAAGTTTCCAAAAAGTCACTAAGCATAACACCCTTGAAAATAAAAACAGAGCGCGATTTAAAAGAACAGTCAAAACGGGACTCGATCTCAGAGTTAGACCTGAATTTAAGACATTGGGGTTAGAAGAGTCACCCCATTGAATGGAAATAGAGGCACCAGATGTGCCTCCCCTCCTGCAAGACCCAGATGCTTGCCATTTACTGGGAGTACCCGACTCAAAGCGAGAAGACAGGGTTTGAGACCCCTTTCGCTTTTGAGGAGTAGACATGGAACAAGTAGAAATCTACTAATTAATCACTAAATCAGACGCACTAGTCCAATAGATGACTAGTCCAAGAAACAAAATCAAAGCCAAAAATAACTCCTAAGAACCTGAAATCCGAGTTCACAAATTTGAACCACAAGCCCTAACTACGTAACCTATGAAACTAATAACTCACTAACCCTGCAAATACCGATTGAACACCAGAGAAACAAGAGTGATCAACCCATGAACAACAAACTTGAATAATACCCACAAAGAAATTCGAAACCTCAAGTTGTGAAATCGCGCAGAAAAGAAGAACACAACGGAAGAATTGGAGGAGGAGAGGATTACCTAGAAGGAGATTGAAGAGTCAGAGAAGAATGGAAGAACTTAGTTCACTGGATCGAGGAGAATAGGTCATCAAAAGTTCACCAGAAGTCACGAGTTCGGGAGGGGAGAGAGACGGCGACAAAAATTAGGGCTGAAAAGAACTGTCGCTGGGCTTTTTATACTCGCCCTCTAAGTCAACTTCACGGGATCTCGATCCCGAGAACTAATAAGTGAATTTCACGAGATTGGAATACAGCGAGAACCAACAAAATTTAAGTGAACTTTGCGGGATCGAGTACCCACGAGAACCCGCGAATTTTCCGTAACCCATAAAACAAAAAAAAATTAAAACAAAAAATAGAAAAATAGAATGCGCATGCACATAACTACAAATCTCTAACTCAAGCAAAATTCAACCAATAAACTTTAAGATACCCTAAGTATGAGTGAATTAACATCCAGTATGATCGAAGATAAGCATAAAAGTAACTCAAGATACAGGCCCTAAAATAAGATCCAAGCAGGGTTCATAATAGAGATCTCATCTTGACAATAGAAGCACTAGAAGTCAAACCTTCATGCTAACCCAATTATTATTTTTATATTTTTCTAAACAAAACCCCCTACTCACCATTTAAAGT
Organism: Actinidia arguta var. hypoleuca; assembly: GCA_030159115.1. Lineage (NCBI taxonomy): Eukaryota > Viridiplantae > Streptophyta > Magnoliopsida > Ericales > Actinidiaceae > Actinidia > Actinidia arguta. Next base: position 20,580,621 of record BRYE01000027.1, on the reverse strand, counting down.
TCCAACTTTATATCTCCAATTGTCAAGCATTAGCAACCATATGAAGATGGTGACTTTTACACACATGAGAAGGTAGCTATCTCCTTTTGTCACATAACAAGGGTAACTTCTCTCACACTCACAGGTAGCCTTTTTCACCCATTTTTTAAAAAAGGGTACACATGGCCATGGTCATACTAGTCATTCTTAAGCAAGAGAGATCATCCATTATAATATTCGCAAAAAGATCATAAAGAGAGAAATTCCATATTCAAAAAGATCTCATGTGGAGAACACCAAAAACAACACGAAGCACAAGCATGACTAGAATCATCAATGTCACTTGACTTACCACTATAATTTCAAAGATGCATTCTAGATTCAACTCAGAACATACTCAAACACCTACCATTTTATGAGAAGTGTTTTGCAAGGAAGAGAGAGAGAGAGAGAGAAAAAACATGCATAAGTTTAGACCAAAAAGAATATATGCATACTCAACACACACACACACACACACACACACACAAGACACAGCTTGAGAAAAGATGAGACACTACGAACCATTCAAGCCACAATCCCAGCATAACAAACTACTCAAGAGAGTAGACTCCTAAGGATTTCCGAAGAAACTCAAACCTAAGAGTGTCAAGGGGTTTCGTAAAGAGGTCAACAAGTTGATTTTCAGTGGAGATATACTCTAAAGAAACAACTTTCTCTTCAACTAGATCACAAATGAAATAATATCGAATGTCAATATGTTTAGTGCGAGAATGTTGAACAGGATTATTAGAAATACTAATCGCACTCATGTTGTCACAAAAGAGGATCATGACATTCTATTCTAAGCGATAGTCATTCAACATTTGTTTCAGACACAAAAGCTGAGTACAATAATTTTCAGCAGCTATGTACTCTGCCTCAGCAGTGGACAAGACAATAAAATTTTGTTTTTTATTATGCCAAGCTACAAGATTATTACCTACATAAAAATACCCGTCAAATGTGCTCTTACAATCATCGGCTCTGCATTAGTACGACTTACAATGTTTGCATTGGTGTCCAAGGTAAACCAAATACCATACTCAAGAGTTCCATTTGACATATTTAATGATTAGTTTCACAGCAAGTAAATGTGACTCTTTAGAACATACCTGAAAACGAGCACAAATACCAACATTAAATGCAATGTCAGGTCTACTAGTAGTTAAGTAAAGTAAACTACTAGTCATACTTTTATATAAAATTTGATCAACATCCTTTCCTAAAGTATCCTTGCTGAGCTTAAGACTAGTACTCATGGGAGTCCTAGAATGCTTGACATTTTTTAAGCTAAATTTTTTACTAGGTCTCTAGCATATTTGGATTGAGAGATAAAGATCTATTTATCTATCTGTTTAATTTATAAATCTAGAAAATAATTCAACTCACCCATCATGTTCATTTCAAATTGATTTTTTATATATTCAAAAAAATTATGAGAAGCTTTTTTCAGAAGTAGAACCAAACACAATGTTATCCACATAGATTTAAGCAATAAGAATGTGTTTAGATTTTTTTCTTTATGAACAAAGTTTTATCAGCTCTCCCTCGAGCAAAGCTAGACTCTAATAAAAATATAGTCAACCTCTTATACCAAGCTCGAGGAGCTTGTTTCAACCTATACAAAGTTTTCTTAAACTTGTACACATGGTCAGGATACTTAGGATCTTCAAATCCTTTTGATTGTTCAACATAGACTTCTTCATATAAAATGACATTCAAAAAAGCACTCTTCACATCCATCTGGTGAAGTCTAAAGCCTAGGTGACAAGCAATGGCAAGTAAAATTCGAACCGATTCTAACCTTGCAATAGGAGCAAAGGTTTCGTCAAAGTCTATTCCTTCAATTTTTGTGTATCCCTGTCCTACAAATATTGTCTTATTCCTAGTGATAGTACCAAATTTATCAAATTCATTTTTAAATATTCATTTGGTACCTATTACATTCACATTGTTGGGTCTAGGAACAAGAGTCCACACATCATTATGCACAAATTAACCTAATTCTTCATGCATAGTAGTTGTTCAATGCTCATCAATTAATAATTCTTTTATATTTTTTAATTCAAACGAATAATATCGCACAAGTAATTTATCTCATTCCTTACCTGACACATTGTCTTCATTGGTTCAGTGACATCTTCAATCACTTGGTCTAATGGATGATTCAGTTTTACTCTGGTTAATGGTTTAAGGTTGATTCCAACATTATCTTCAACTTTATCCATCCAAGTCACTACTACATCTTTCCTTTCATTGTTCTCCTTATCTACGTTCATAGAGCCTCCATTATTTGAATCACAATCCACATCAAGTACATCATCAGATTGAACTGAAGCATCATCAATTACAACATTTATGGATTTTATAACCGTAAAAGTACACAAGTTATATACACGATAAGCTCTACTTTAAGAGAGCACCTAAGAAATACTTCTTCATCACTTCGGGAATCAAATTTGCCCAGATGCTCTTTATCCATAAGGATATAACATTCGCTTCTAAATACTCAAAAGTATTTCACATTGGGCTTCTTACCTTTCCAAAGCTCATAGGGTGTCTGCTTGGTACCAACTCTTAGATAGACTCAATTTGCAATGTAACATGCTGTATTTACTATCTCAACCCCAAATTTTTGTGGAATATTTTTCCTATGAAGCATTACGTGGGTCATTTTCTGAATCACTCAATTCTTTCTTTTCACCACACAATTCTACTGTGGTGTCTTTGAAGCAGATAATTCATGTTTTATACCCTGTTCATCACAAAAGTTAGCAAACTCAAAATTCTCAAATTTTTTACCATGATCTGTGCGAATTCTGTGAATGCAACCAATTTTTGAGCCCTTCTCTACTTGGACTTTTAAACGTAAGGCTCAAAACATAGAAAAAGTGTCAGATTTTTTTTGAGTAAAATTAACCCATGTCAATTTAGAAAAATCATCAACTGTCATAAAAATGTATTTCTTTCCTCCAATACTCTCTATTTGAGTGGGGCCAATCAGATCCATATGAACAAGTTTAAGAGGTTTAAAGGTGGCAATCTGCTTAACTTTCTTGTGCGTGGACTTCATTTATTTTTTCAATTTACATGGTCCACAAACACAACTAGTGAATTTTTCCAAGTTTTGAAATCCCATAGATAGTTAAAGTTAACATGACCAAATCTTTAATGCCACAGCTCAGTCTCATCCAGTTTAGTAGCATTATAAAAAATGCCACTTCCTGAGGTGATCCCATAGCAATTATCAGAAGTGTATGTGATTGGACTGCAAAACTGTAGTTCAAATGCCGCTAAATTATCCGAAGTTGACCTTAAATGAGTTTAATTATGTCTTTTTATTGTGATTCGTACTTAAATCGTGTCTGAGTTTCTTCTAGGTAAAATATTGATAAAAAGGAAGAATTGGAGCCATAAAAGTACAATGGAGTGCGGGCACGTGTATCGAGAGCTATTGCTAGAATTTATATCGGAAATTATGAAAGTGTTCATCCGTAACTCGGAATAGAATGAAAGATACTTTGTTGGAAAGATCTCACAAAGTTATGCAAATTCACGTCTAACGAGCGTCGCGAGATATGGATTCTAAGAGCTCCAAAATAGACTGAGAAAAAAAAAAAAGTCGAAGATGACTCAAAATATATATCTTTTGAACGAAGAAAAATAAAGAATTTGAGGAGTTTGAATGATGGCTTGAAAAATGGAAGAAAATAAGATTTTTGTCTTAGAGTTCGAACCCTCTATTCAGCGTTCGAACTTACAGAGGACTGAGAATCTGCCACAGGCTTTAGAGTTCGAACTCTAAAAATAGGCATAAACCAGCGTTCCAACGCTAAGAAGAAAAATCCAGAAATTGCTCTTGGCGTTCGAACTCTAAAAATACAAAGGAATCAGCGTTCGAACTCTAGAAGATTTTGCTGAGAAATTTGTCCCGGTATTTTTGTCATAACTTTTTCTTCCGATGTCCGATTGATTTGATTTTTGATGCGTTGGAAAGAAGACTTCAATTTATACAACTTTACCTCTAATAGGTATTGTCTAAATCGATCTCTAAAGTAGTCAAAATAGATCTGAAATAGACGGATAAAAGTTTTATCTTAGTGTTCGAACTCTGTTCGACAAGGCATGTTTGGCATTCGAACTCTGGTCGACAAGGCATTTTGAGGGTTCGAACTTTAAGAAGAAAACTGAGGAAGAATTCTAATCCCACTAGGACTCAAATTGTGTAGCCTATATATACTTCCTTACGGTTTTGTGAACGAGATACATTATTTTTTAGAGTTTTTTACAGCCTCCTAGATTAGTTTTTTATAGTTTTCAACAGTCTTGTAATTAATTACATTCGATTTATGTTTCATCAATTAGATTTACAATTTTATTCAATTACGCGCATTGTTTTATAATTTTTCTAGCATTAATTTATGTTCTTTAATTTTTAATTATTCATATCAGTACTTATATGTCAAAATGTATTTCATATTCAATTATTTATTTTACATAGCCATGCGTAGCTAATTTTCTAACTCGGGATCGATTGTGAAGATCGATTGGGGATCGAGGATAAACAATGGAGGTAAAATATTATTCACCGTTATATCTTTCTGATTTTTCTTCTTCTTCTTCTTTGTTCTAAATACTTTCAAAAACTTGAGCGTCTTATTATGTTCGGTAACACATATGCGTGAATTACTGATTCAGTATATACGCTGTCTTGTAACGTTTATGTGTGCGTTGGGTTCAGTATATGTGCTGCGCAAATTGATGATGCACGTCCATGATTAAAATAACTAGATTTATTTTAGAAATTGAAGTTTGTAAGAACAAGTGTTTTTAAAATCTAAATCTTCCGATCCGAGACTCATGATATAGTCGAAGGATTTAAGTTATACTAAGCCTCCATTGAAATTTCGAGAAACTCGATTGGTTGGATCAATTGATTCTGAGTCGTTTTTAATATAAATTTTAAATCAGTTTTTATTACTTTCATAATTTAGATTTAGTTTAATTAATCAATCCAAATACACAATTTTTATTTTTCTCTTTTTGAAGCATTAACTAGAATTAATTAGGATTGCATCATAGTGTTTATAGTATTTTGTGTTTACCTTGGCATGGCTCCTTGTGGGATCGATACTCGTACTTCGAGTTTATTACTATTTCGCGTCCCGTACACTTGCGGTAAGGAATTCACTTCTGGAGCGAAGACAGTATGCACCTTTCATAATACAAGTGTTATTTTTCCAAAAATATAGTACTCAAGTTTAGAAAATTGTACTTGATGTTATGCGTCACATAACTGACTAATGCTAATGAGATTAGCCTTTAAATCCTCAACTAGCAATACATCATTTAGATTTGGTAACACTTAAGATCTTATGTTACCTTTTCTTATGACTCTAGAAGTGCTGCCATCTCCAAATGTTACTAAACTTCCATCACATTTTGTCACAGTATCAAAATGTGCTTTATTCCCACACATGCGTAGAACAACCACTCTCTAGATACCATATATTAAAATTGTGAGCTTTCTGTGCAGTGTCAGCAATATATCCTCTCAAATCATTCTTCCTTATCCTTACAGTCTTAGTTTTAACATTTATATTTTTAGCTACAACTGTCTATTAAGTTTTTGACCTTTCCTTGAGGTATGTTTTACAACATATCCTGTCATATAATTTCCATGATGTTGAGGTTGAGTATGTCTTTGAAAATTCTAACTAGTAAACTTTCTTTGCTCAAACAACACATGAAACCTATTAGACACCTAAACATTGTATGAATTACCTTGATTTTAAAGATTGCGAGTTAGAACATAGTTCACATGTAGTCCATACAATTTATAACATTTTGACTTAATGTGACCTCTTATACCACAATAGTGACAAATAAGAACAGAGTAAGAAGAATTATACCTTTCTTCTAGAACAAATTTGATGGGCTTACTGTATTGAAGTTGCTTGACGATGTTGGTTTGGCCTCATATCTAATACCATGAGTATCACAAGAGTGATTTTGATTCAGTCATATTTTCTCAAATTTAGTTGCGCTTGACTCATACTTCTTGAAAATCAGACTGGACTTCAAGAGATCAGCTTCTCAAGTTTCAGTATTTTATCATCGAGATTGATCTTGTTAATTTTATCAAAAGATTTTCCTTTAGCATTTCTAACCAAGGAGGATTGATCTTGTTAACATTTATTGAAGAATTTTTTAAATTTTTGAACAAACAAGGCCATCTCCTCAATACCCATATCCGAGTCACTATCATTTTCCTCATTAGTTTTTTCTTTAGAAGAACTCAAATCAATTCCTTTATGTTTTTTAGGTTGACGAAAATTTACTTCAAAAGTTCGTAAGAATCCCACTAAGTCTTCAACTTTCAAGACATGAATATCCTTACTTTCCTATATGGCTGTAACCTTAGGCTGAAAATCTCTCAGGTAAAGACATTAAAATTTTTTGAATAATTTTTGAAGAAGAGATTTGTTCACCAACATTGAAACTTGAGTTGACGATATCACTAAGTTTAAAATAAAATTGATCAAATATTTCATCATCTTTCATTCTCAAAGTTTTAAAGGCAGTTGTCAATCGCTAAAACTTAGTAATTTTTATACTGGTAGTACCCTCATGGGTGACTTGTAAAATATCTCAAGATTCTTTAGCAAGTTCACAGTGTGAGATTTTACAAAACTCCTCAGTTATGACCTTTTTAAAGATAGCATTAATTGCTTTACTATTCCATCCATAGTTTTCATAATCGGTTCTACCCCACTCTGAAACATCTTTTAGGATGGTTTCTTCACCAATTATAATTGTGGGTGGCTTTCAGCCATTGATAAATGCCTTCCATACACGTTCATCTATAGACTTAAGAAAAATCCTCATTTTAGCTCTCCAATAAGAATAGTTTGTCCCATCAAGAAAGGAAGGTCGAATTGTAAAACTACCTTCCTTTGGCAAATCCATAGAAAGCAATCAGGATCTCACTCTTTTAAAAAATAAAAAATATTTTTGAATGTCATGCTCCGAAACCAATTGAAAAATATAGCCTTTGTCTATATTTTATCCAAGAATCTAAAAACTACAATATTAAATCAGGATATCACAACTTTGAGCAATATTATAGGATCCTAGACATAAAAAAGAGACAAACTAATCAACCAAGAAGAACATAAGATTTTTTTACCTTGAAAACCCTTGAGTAGGATAAAAATCACGTGTCCACTTCTCCGGACAATGATCATGCATTATAACTCGATGTTCAGACGATTATAAGACTCTTACAATCAAAACCTATCAACTCCATGATCTAATGACTGTCTAGATCTAGCTCGTATTCCCGTTTTACCTTCTCCGTGCTTGATCACCATTCAGATTCCCTTAGAACGAATTTTGGTCTTAAACTCCATCAAGAATCTTGATTTCTTCAATACGGTTGAAGAAAATTTGTGATAAGATCAATTTCTGAGCTTTTCAAAAGGTGGAGAATATTTTTCTCTAGGTTATAATGATAGAGGCGGCTCAACTATCTTTTTGGAAAGTGTGTTGGGCCTTTTATAGGAGCAAAAAATTCTAAAATCGTAGATTCTGACGCTGTTGTATCACGCAGCTTGCTCCCGTGAGGATCCCGCGAATTCTGTGAAAATTTGCATGCTCTCGAATTTTTTCCCGCGATATCTCACGAAGATTTCGCAAGCTCTGTGACACTTTGTGAGCTTTCAGCTTTTGCCCTCGACGTCTCGTGACATCTTGCGAAGTACCCACAAGCTCTCTGGGAGATTGTTAGGTCTCGGTATTTTCCAGCGAGATCCCTTGACATCCTGCGAGCTATTTGCGAGCTCTCTGTGTTCATCCCAGCACACAATGTTCATCCATGAAGTCCATCAACGTGATCTTTTATCTTTCTCGATGTATCACATAAGTCACTCTTAGTACGAGCTTGCATGAATAAACTTAAAATATTTTTCGAATGCTTGTGATTGATTGGACAAATCCCCGAATTATATTAAATACAACGTGTCATGAAATCTTGCCAATTATATAACCTTTCAAGTGTGATCAATCAATTCACTACGTAAAATACAAATTACAACTTACAAACTCAATCCACTAAATTCACACGCCTTAGATGTTGAATCCTCGAACTTGTGGATGTTATACCGATCGAGTTTATGATCTACGCTTCAAAGAATGGTTGAGTGTTGACCTGGTAATGAACAATTAAACTTAGATCCACCAGTTTTTGAATATGTTCAAAGGACTTCAACCTTGATTTGAATGAATATTCAAATCACCTTGAGAAAGACTACGAAACTCAACGATTTCTCCAAAAATTTCTCAAATATTAAAGAGTATGGATAAATAATATTATTAGTTCTCTCAAGAATTAGGGTTGTCTTCCTCATATATATATATATATATATATATATATATATATATATATAACCAAACCAACACATTTTTTATTTTCCTTTAAATTCTTCACTAGCCGTGTCGTCACCACCGAGCCTCGGGGGAGCCGAGCCTCACACTTCCCATGAACCCTTCCAATGCCAAAATCAATTTCCTTCATGAATTAGGATACCACTTTTTGGAATTTGTCCTCACTTTAATAAACCTCCATTTAAATGCAAGATGCAACACATGACAATTTGTATGGCCACCTCAACTTTTCAATTTTTCTTGTTTGGTCAATTCTTTTCAAATTCAATCTGAAAACTCAACTATAGACACTTTTATTAATAAACTCTTAAATACAATCTTTCATCATCTTTGGCTTTGGCTTGAATTTTTTTATCATTGGGTGAATTTATATATTAATCACTCAAACTCTAAAAATATAAAATATTTTATAAATTACGTAAAAAGATTTTGCCTTGTCACACACAATTAAAAATACTTAAGGAATAAAATTTAGGCCCAACATACAATATAAATATAGAATGATACATTTTTGTGGTTAATTATAAACTATTTAGTTCATTTGTTACGTATTTTTATTATGCGATAAATTTTGAAAAAGAATGGCTGTTAAAGACACACACCAAAAACTTATTTTTAAATAAAAATATAATTTTATTGTTCTTAATGGGATGTTTTTAATTTTTAATTTGTTTAAAAAATAATAATTTTTTTAAAAATAATACACTGGAAATAAATTAAGAAGGAGTGTGAAGATATGGAGACACGTGGTTACAAACGAAAGACCGAATTATGCGGCGTCTCACATGCATCTGTCTGAAGATAATCATCAATGCCACGATATCTTATCAGTTGTCAGGGACACAGATACCATCATATGTCTTTATCGCAGAACCGTGGGATAGTAAAGGAAAGACTCGCCTCGCTACGCCAGAAATTTGTCGGTCGAATCGAGGAGTCTTCGCCTATGGGCTCCAACCATCTGAACACGCTCACGTGGCTCTACACTCGAGACACACACACAGAAAGAGAGAGAGTGAATTCTGATGGTCAGAGTCTACAACAAAAGAAAGGAATAGTCCTTAAAAGCATGCGTTGGGTTTTAAATTAGTCCTCTAGAATTCTTTTTCTTAATTTCTTCTTGAATGTTACCAATTTGAATCAATTTGGTCCTGGAGTGTACCTGATATCCAAATCGCTGTGTTTACAAAATTATTTTTATCTTTGCAGTAATTTTTTTTCATGCTTTGGTCAATCATGAGGACACCAATTTTTTTATCAAGCATAACAAAATTGATGGTTCAAATCGTTAAATGATGAGTTGTGAGTCACTACAGTTAGAGAGTGTGGAGCGAAATAATGTGCCGGGAAGGCTAACCGTCAGTTATATCTTTGTGAGGACTGTCGAAAACAAGTTAGGTAAGTTGGGGAGTGTGGGGATGAAGAGGATTTCATGGTGGCCCGAGTGTTTGAGATGGGGCGGCAGCGGCAACAAGTTGTAGGAGGTGGTGGAAAGTGGTGGTTGGGGTTGTGTAGGAATATTAGGGTTAGAATTAATAGAGTCTGTAGAAGGCTGATGATGGGGGCATTTTAGGGTTTGTGGAGGTACATGAGATCAAGTTAAAAACTTTAAAATTAATTTGGTTTGATATTCTTTTCCTTGATAACCATAAGATCCAAACATTTAAAAAGAAGCCTCTGTCTGCTACAGAAGTTTCCATGAAAGTTCATGTTTTGGGACCATTCTATGTAGAATTAAATTATTCTGTCCTTAAACTTCAATTCAAATTTTACCATACTTACAAATAAATTTAACAAAAATATAATTGTTTTTAATAAATTATACCTACATCAAAAAAGTTAAAACCATGATCAAAGTTTAATAACGACACCCAAAAAACAGTCTGTTTGGTCAAGTTTTGATAAACACCAAGCTTTTCTACTGTACAGTTTTAGACTTCAGAGGTTGGACTCACGTTTTTTTGTCCCACTTTGATTAATCAAATGGTTTATATTTCTAAATTTCATGGAGGAGTATATTACTGTAAAAAAATTACTTTAATCGAATATAAATCAATTGTCTATCAATATCAATTTATATCAAAGATAAATATGTGTATTAAAATCATGTGTGTCACACTCATTAAATTATAAAATTATACTGAATATATTAATTTGTATTCGATCAATATAATCTTTTATAGTATTTATCTTCACGATATAGCCTATAATACGAACGATTTAGAGCAGCCAAGAATAGGGAACGAAACAAAGTATTCTTCTCTCAAGAAATTATGAATCTTGAAACAATTTCATGGAAAAAGGTACTCAACTTTGGGAAGAACCGTGAAACATTGAGATGAAATGTCTTTGATTCCAGAACAGAACAGAACAGAACAATAATTTCTTGAATCATTCCGAAGAGTTCTGGTACACCCACGCACCCACCCATGTGCTGCTTCTCAGTGAAAAAGAAAGTTCATCACCAAGATTCTTGTAGTACCAAGATTCTCTAGAGTTTGGAATTCAAACTTTATGGGAAAATTTGCAAATTATGGACTCACTCTCAATTTATATTAATAATTTGAATTTGTAGTATCTATCGAGAAAATTATCTATACAAAAAATTAAGTTAATAAGATATTAATAGCCACAAAATCATAAAAAATTTGGTTATTGTATATAAACTGTTCATTTTTTTAAAACAAATGTGTCTCAATCACTACCTAAGAACCTCCTATCAATCTTTTTCTTCTTCTTCTTGAATGATCCTCTCAATGTGTGTATTACCCTATGAACGGTACCACTGAGATAAATTCACTAGTTCAGGATTGGCCACAACTTTTTCTCTCAAGTTCCAATTT
>BRYE01000027.1:20559312-20561812 GCA_030159115.1 Actinidia arguta var. hypoleuca | reverse complement strand
AGTAAAAGTCATAAATCTTATATTTTCTTTTATTTTAAGTTTACAATGTAAATAAAAAAATATCCCCATTTGGATTCAATAAAATATAAAAATATATATTTTTTATTAAATCAAAACGTAAAATTTCAATTTTTGTACAAAAATATTTTTTTATAATTTTTTTAAAAATAATTCTTCTTATTATGGAAGGTATACATTGCAATAAAAAAATCATAAAATCAGTTTTGACTATTCAAAGTATAAAGAATAATTACCAATTTTTTTTGAAGTAAACAATATTTTAAAAATAACTTTTTCACATTTAGCCAAATTTTGACGAAAGATATTTTTTCAGAAAAATTTATCCATTCTAATACTCTATAAACTCCTTCTCCCCTTAGACTCGACATACTAAATGATAATGTAATTAAATAAATAGAGTATGCAATAAATGCGAGATATTTAATGAAGAATTGTTAATTATAGGATCGAAAATCGAGGAGTCCTAACCTTAACTTACGAATGGTCACTGAAAGAGCTTGATGATTAAAACATGTATGATCTTATTTATTAAATATGATAATATTTGTATGATTAAATGTATGATATGTTTTATTGTGCCATGAATTATGAAAAATAATTCACTTTACAAAAGTATATTTTAGACGACATATGGTTCGATCGATACTCTTGTTGAATCAAGCCTCGATTTCGATAATAACAAAACTATTTATTAATGTTTAATATCTTTACTAAGTGTGCAGCAAAGAAGCATAGCGACCTATAACTCAACTGATCAAAGAAAGTTTCATAAACACTTTCTAAAAGAAAGTGTCGACACCAAATTCTAAAGTGTCGACACCTTGAGCCCAGAAGCCAAAATGATCAAATCGTGAAAGACTTAAACATAACTCACCAATCTTGAATGAATAAAAGTGAACAAAGATCATACAAATACATGAAAACATATCAGGAAGAAACAAAGGCGACTTAACGCTTAGATTGTCAAAGAGGCGATGGAACGCATTCTGGAAGGATGTGTTGACACCAAGTGTATAAGTGTCGAGACCAAAAGTCAGTAACCAAAATAAAAAATCTGAAGAAAAAAGTATCGACACCAGGATCGACACCAAATGTCAGTAGCCATCCACTGAAGACTTTAAAGAAGAAGTGTCGACACCAGTATCAACACCAAATGTCAGTGGCCACATGAAGAAGATTTTTGAAGACAAAGTGTCGACACCAGTATCGACACCAAATGTCAGTGGCAAAATTAAGAATACTTTTGAAGACTAAGTGTCGACACTAGTATCGACTCCAAATATCAGTGTTCAACTTCAAAAGTTTTTCAAGGGAAGTGTCGACACCCACATCAACACCAATTGTCAGTAGCTGAAATCAGAACGCTGAAGAAGATAAGTGTCGACACCTATATCAGCACCAAATGATAGTGCATAATTTCAAGAATCTGGAAACACGCAATGTCGACACCAACATCAGCACCAACAGTCAGTAGCCAAAGAAAGATTTTCTGACAAAGAAAGGTCGACACCTAGATCAGCTCCTGGAGACGTTTTAAGCTAAAAACTAAAGGCTTGAAGTGTCGACACCATGAAATAATATGTCTACACATGAAAAGTGTCGACACCACGAAGAAGTATCGACACCCAACGGGAAGATTTTCAAACGCAGAGATGTCTGGTACAGCATTAATGGCATCCCAACTACCACCAACGGTACACTCTTCACTCAAGCTATTAAATACAAGTCTCCAAGGGCATTTAACATACAAGGGGAAGTGATCCTAAATATATTGATTTATCCAACAAGCTTTAAAGTCAAGAATCCTTGCATATTCTTTTTGTTCCCTTGTGTGAGTATTGATTCCATTCATATCTACTCTATTGAGAGAGTTATTGTGTATCTTGAAACATCCTTCTCCATTTATTCTTGTAAGTTTGAGTGTGACTTAGACAAAAACACTTGGTGAGAGTTTTTGAGTGTTTCTCTTGTCAAAGCCAAACACTTAAGAGTTTGAGTGTTTCCTCTTGTAAGTAAAACACTAGGAAATTTAAGTGGAGCTTGGACAAAATCACTTGGTGTAAAAGTGAGTTAGGCACTTGAACAACCAACCCCCACATTATAGTTGCGGATTACAAATAGTGGAAGAAGATCTTGCGGAGGTCTTGGGAGGACGTAGATCACGGGTTGTGATCGAATCTCGATAAATCTGTTGTGCTCTCTCCTATTATTACTATTGCTTCATTATTGCATTTCTTGCATTAAACTTATTATAGCATTTTACATTCACTGTTATTAGAATTAAGTAATTAATTATAAATTACAAATTAAGTTTGAAAAATCCAATTCACTCTCCCTCTTGGGTTGTTTATTGGGTTAACAATTGGTATCAGAGCTAGTATTCCTATTAAGGCTTAACATCCTAGGAATAAATCCATGGCAACCAACTTCGGTAACTCACTTGGTGAAGGTCAATCCACAAATAGACCACCTTGCTTTA
>BRYE01000027.1:20549312-20551812 GCA_030159115.1 Actinidia arguta var. hypoleuca | reverse complement strand
AAAGATCATACAAATACATGAAAACATATCAGGAAGAAACAAAGGCGACTTAACGCTTAGATTATCAAAGAGGCGATGGAACGCATTCTGGAAGGATGTGTTGACACCCAGTGTATAAGTGTCAAGACCAAAAATCAGTAACCAAACCAGAAATCTGAAGAAAGAAGTGTCGACACCAGGATCGACACCAAATGTCAGTAGCCATCCACTGAAGACTTTAAAGAAGAAGTGTCGACACCAGTATCAACACCAAATGTCAATGGCCACATGAAGAAGATTTTTGAAGACAAAGTGTCGACACCAGTATCGATACCAAGTGTCAGCGGCAAAATTAAGAATACTTTTGAAGACTAAGTGTCGACACTAGTATCGACTCCAAATATCAGTGTTCAACTTCAGAAGTTTTTCAAGGGAAGTGTCGACACCCACATCAACACCAATTGTCAGTAGCTAAAATTAGAACGCTAAAGAAGATAAGTGTCAACACCTATATCAGCACCAAATGACAGTGCATAATTTTAAGAATCTGGAAACACGCAGTGTCGACACCAACATCAGTACCAACAGTCAGTAGCCAAAGAAAGATTTTCTGACAAAGAAAGGTCGACACCTAGATCAGCTCTTGGAGACGTTTTAAGCTAAAAACTAAAGGCTTGAAGTGTCGACACCATGAAACAATGTGTCGACACATAGAAAGTGTCGACACCACGAAGAAGTATCGACACCCAACGGGAAGATTTTCAAACGCAGAGATGTCTGGTACAACATTAATGGCATCCCAACTACCACCAACGGTACACTCTTCACTCAAGCTATTAAATACAAGTCTCCAAGGGCATTTAACATACAAGGGGAAATGATCCTAAATATATTGATTCATCCAACAAGCTTTAAAGTCAAGAATCCTTGCATATTCTTTTTGTTCCCTTGTGTGAGTATTGATTCCATTCATATCTACTCTATTGAGAGAGTTATTGTGTATCTTGAAACATCCTTCTCCATTTATTCTTGTAAGTTTGAGTGTGACTTAGACAAAAACACTTGGTGAGAGTTTTTGAGTGTTTCTCTTGTCAAAGCCAAACACTTAAGAGTTTGAGTGTTTCCTCTTGTAAGTAAAACACTAGAAAATTTAAGTGGAGCTTGGACAAAATCACTTGGTGTAAAAGTGAGTTGGGCACTTGAACAACCAACCCCCACATTGTAGTTGCGGATTACAAATAGTGGAAGAAGATCTTGCAGAAGTCTTGGGAGGGACGTATATCACGGGTTGTGATCGAACCTCGGTAAATCTGTTGTGCTCTCTCCTATTATTACTATTGCTTCATTATTACATTTCTTGCATTAAACAGTATTTTACATTCACTGTTATTAGAATTAAGTAATTAATTATAAATCACAAATTAAGTTTGAAAAATCCAATTCACCCCCTCTTGGGTTGCTTATTGGGTCAACAACTCTGTCTTCTAGGGAAAAATAATATAGCAAGAGGTAATATAGTAAAGAGGATCATAGCCAGATGATCATGGGTGATATTATACCACATATTATATTGGGGTCGCTCCTTAATTTTTGGTGATCGTTGAACGGGTAAATGTGTTGCAAGTGTCAATCTTATACGGTTTTGAAATCTTGATAGAGATCAAGAATAATTAATCTAGATGAGTCAATGATTTGATAAAAGGATTGACTTTGTTTTGAAATGAATTTATGACATATAATTTTATGGGCACTACTATGTTTTATGTAATTTGACTCACACTAGATTAGTGCTTAAGACGTAGTTGTACATAACATCTCATGTAATAAGAACGAAGTGGAATGCAACTGAAGGCGATTGACCTTAGTTGATTTTTGACATCCTATGCTATGTATGTTTAGTTTGAATATTATAGATTTGATGACGGTTGTACCGATCTTGTGGCCAGTACTGTAGTTGTAAATATTTATATTCAGGAAGTATATAAACCTATTTATATATTTTTGTATGTCACGTCAGTTTTGGATAATTTTAAATACGCTTCCGTATATACTATTATATTTGAGTATAAATATCTTATATGATAAAAAATCTTTAAACTTGTTGAGTAGTAAGCCTTAGTGAGTGAACCTCATTAGCCGGTCGTGATGACACCTCTGTTAAGGATGGACCAACATTTACAAATGGATTGGGTTGTGACATAACTAATTTAGCCAAGTTAGTTTGTAAGTCTTTTCGTTTTTTGGTAAAAGTTTTTACTGTTTCAACAAAATTTTATACTTTTTTCAATTTCTCCTAATAGGAGGAAGATGGGAATATAAAAATTTCGATCAAATTTTGAAAGATATTCCACGAACGAAAAAAATTAGCATATTTTTTATGTGAATGATTGTTTTTTGGTCTTTTGTAATTTTTTTAGGTTCTAATTAGATTAAAATTTGTCTATTTTCAAATTAATCACGTTTAGATGAACACCAAACGTATAAAATTGTAATCCGATAGTAAAAAACAATTGCCTGCAAA
>BRYE01000027.1:20541812-20544312 GCA_030159115.1 Actinidia arguta var. hypoleuca | reverse complement strand
TTACAATTCGAGTCCTAGTCGAACTAAAATTCCAATCAAAAATCCTTCTTGGCGTTTGAACGCCAATTTGAGCATTCGAACGTTCAAGCCTGTGGCAAAAACTTCAAATTTTCACAGCCTCAGGACGTTCGAACGCTTAGAATGAGCATTCGAACGGTTACTATTTACTTAGCAACCTTACAACTTGATTTTTACCACTTTAGAGCTTGATTCAGACGATGTACATTAGAGATAAAGTTGTAGTTGTTGAATTCTTCTTTCCAATAACGAAAATATCAGCTCAATCAGACATTGGAATCAAACTTTATGGCCAAAATACCGAGATAGCTGAAACTTCTTTTTACCGGTTTATTCATTTTGAACATGCTTTGATCATTTTTTGCGGTTTTTTTTGCCTTTATTAGCTCCTATAACTTACAAAGCACACACAAAATATAATCAAACAAATATCTAACTAAAATAAAAAAATTAACACTAATCTAAGTCTAACAAAGTGCGAATTAAAGACCTATAATTACACTTTTACGGTGTCATTAGTTAGCTATGTTAAGAATATATATATATATATATATATATATATGGGTGTTAGTTAGCATTTTTTTAAAGTTAGAATCCGATAATTCTGAAATAGGATTCAAAAGCATTCATTCATTTTCTTAACTTATTTAATCAACCTTCAGTATAAAAGTAAGTGAAAGCTATGACATTCTGTTACCACTCTTGTATTTTTTAAAAATAAAAAACTGTAATAAGCTGTTAATGCAACAAAAATAAGGACTTAAGACCTTGTTTGGCATATTTTGTTTCTAATAGAAATTGTAAGAGAATAAAATAAATGACTGGAAGCTCGAGCCCCACCGAGATAAGGGTCATCTCTGACACCATAATGATGCAAAGTAAGGGGGACGACGAGCATCGGAGCTCTGTGGGAACCCTATAATGTATTCACATCCGAGCTGTGCTATATGGTAAGCTCGGTGAGGCGACCACGTCTGGAATGACCAAGAGATAACAATCGACAAAGATCTCGAGGTATGTTAGGGGACAAAGGTAACTTGCATGGCAGAGTTTCTTCTGATAACCCCCATACCCGGAACAAGACGTCTACGGTATGGAGAGTGCTACCAACTGAGCCGCAGAGGCATGGTTGGGTCAGTCACTAACCTACTGACATAACGACTGATGCTTACCTCTACATGTTGAGCTATGCTATAAAAGGAGAACCTATGTTCCCTTTCAAGGTACGCGTTTTCATCTATTAAGAGTATACACTTTCTCACTCTACATATTCTCTAGTCATCTAACTTGATCATCGGAGAGCCATTTTTCAGATATAGCTCCGGCGGGCGACCTCACTGTTTTTGTGCTACAACTAGGACATTTTCTTGCTACTGACTGGTGCCAGGACCCATCGCCACCACAAGACTACCGCGGGTGTCTATCCTCAATTTTCTTTCTCTCATCCCTCTTAACTCACTCTCCCACAATTGGCATCGTCTGTGGAAAATCGATTATAGACATTTGCTAGGTTATTTTTGATGGCATCATAAACTGATAATTGTTCTGGCAGCCATGAAACCCGAGGCGAGCCGCCTCATGCTCCCAAGACTCTTGAGGACAAAGGAATAAACTACTAGACGATGCCTAGAGGACGAATAAGGCCACCTCCAAGAAGAGGCTAGGTCAGTTGCTTCTTGAAGGCAAAGATAGTCGGGATATCACCATTAAATGCCTACAAGCACAACTGGTTGAGATGGCATAAATTCTGGATGACAACAAGTTGATAAAACTGCCACAAATAGATGAGGGAGAACACTCTAGAGAAAGGTCTAGAGGCTTAATAGATCCGACTCATGGAACCCAAGGGAAAAACGACACAAGTCACATGTTGACTTGGAAAGCCAAGGCTACAGCAAATCCGTGGCATTAAGCAAATGAAGAGTGTCACCGTGTAGAGCCCACTCTAGCATGTACCTTCACAAAATGCTCAATGCCAAGAGAAATCGAGAAGGTGATATGCTAGAAAAACTCAACAACCAAACAGCTACAACATCGATCAAAAGTATTGTTCTAGTTGGATTGGTAGCCCGTGCGGCTGTATTAGTGAAAAAGGTGTTGACCCAATAGATAACCCAAAAGGGGAGGTGAATTGGATTTTTCAAAATTAATAAAAAATTATGATAAATTAAAATTAATCTAATCAATAAAACAATGACTAAAGTAGTATGCAAAGCAATAAGATAGGTAAATGCAAGATATAAAAGAGCACACCAAGATTTATCGAGATTCAACCATAACGTGTGGTCTACGTCCTTCCAAGACCTATGCAAGATCTTCTTCCACTATTTGAAATCAACAATTATAAGGTAGGATGCTAATTTACCAAGTACTCAGCTCATTTTTTTACACAAGAACTTATCCCCAAGTTCTTCAAGTGATTTTTCAAGACCCACTTAATCTTCCAAGTATTTTTGTCTAAGCTACATTCAAACTTCCAAGA
>BRYE01000027.1:20521812-20529312 GCA_030159115.1 Actinidia arguta var. hypoleuca | reverse complement strand
ATTGATCAGCTGGTGGACTCCACTTTGGGCCATTCTTGAATGAGCTTCTTAGACGCCTACTGAGGTTTCCACCAAATTGCAATGCATGAGCTAGACCAGGAGAAAACTGCCTTTATCACCCCACACAACGTATTTTGTTATAAGATCATGCCTTTTGGGCTAAAAAGCATTGGCGCCACATATCAGAGGATGATTACTAAAATATTCGAGTTGATCATGGGTAAAACTATGGATGCTCACATCGACGATATGGTGGTCAAGAGCAAGAAAGAAATAGACAATGTAAGGGACTTGACCGAAGTGTTCGCAATACTTAAGAAGCACAAGCTAAGGTTGAACGCGGTGAAGTGCGCCTTCGGGGTAAGCTTGGGCAAGTTTCTCGGGCACTTGGTAACAAGATGAGGGATCGAGGCAAACCCAGAACAGATTACAATGATGAACAACCTCGTCAATCTAAAGATTACAAAGGAGGTCCAAAAGCTGACTGGGATGGCAGTTGCACTTAATCAATTCATTAGTAAGTCTTTGACAAATGTCACCCGTTCTTTCAGCTCCTTCGCAAAAATCAAATTTTTTTATGGAATGAAAAGCGCGAGATCACACTTTAAAAATTTAATAAATATCTAAGAAAACCACCACTGCTTTCCACCTCGAATGAGGGAGAGTTGCTCTACGTTTACCTTGCTGTCTTTAAGCACGCCTCTAACTTGGTACTGCTCAAAGAGATAAACGGAGAGCAATGCCCGATATACTTTGTTAGAAAAAAGTTTAAAATTGCCAAACAAGGTACTTGCCATTGAAAAAGTTTGTTTTGGACCTAGTCGTGACCTCGTGAAAACTTATGCATTATTTCCAAGCGCACTCCATCGCAGTATACGCTGAGTTTTTGCTAAAAAATATTTTGCCAAAAGCAGACTTATTCGGTCGACTCTCTAAGTGGAAAGGGACTTGACCCCTCTCACTAGTCCATGGACCTTTGCTTAATGGGGAATGGACATATTGGGGGTCCTATCCCGAGCTCCAAGGAACAAGAATTTTTTTTTGAAGCCACTGATTACTTCGAAGTCAAACCACTGACCCAAATCAGAAAGGCGGACATAATCAAATTTATTTGCACAAAAATATTTTGTCTAGATTTGACATCCCCAAAGCTTTCGTATCAAACAACAGGACCCAGTTTATGGGCAAAAAAGTTAAAGACTTGTTGGATCAGCTAGTCTTCTCTCCTTCACCTCCCCCAAGCACCTTGTCTTGAGCCATGTCAACATCAGCACCATTCTCCCCTTCAGTTGACTGGTTCGCACATTCCATTTCATTAAAGCCTGGGAGAATGATTGGGGAGTAAATTGTGGGCAGGTCTGGGAGCTCAGCTGGTGGGGGCACTGTAGTCTAGGTAGGTTGATCTAACAGACTCCCAAGCTCTTTCAGGCAGGAAAGCCAACCTTCTTAAAATATACTTGGATGCACCTCAACTACCTACTTCTCATAAGAATCCCTATCGCGGTTGTAGCCACGATCGAAAATCTTTTGGAACACCTCCCTAGAAGCCACCTTCTAAAGCTCGTCCAACTCTCGTAAAGCCTTGTTCATCTGTTCAAGAGCAGTCTCAGCCTAGTTGGAGGCATGAATGGCAACCTACTCTGCTGTAGCCAAATCAATCCTGGCCTATTTTAACTCATTCTCAAAACCATGGGTCTTCTGGTTGGCCTTCTTTAGATCAGTGGTGTACTTTTTCATGCGCTCAGAGTTGGCCACAACTTGTTGAAGAAGCTACAAAATAAACAAATATAAGAAAATTACTAAGTGTTAAGAGGAAATAGAGAAAGACCTGAATGAGCTAACCAACATACCTGGGATCCTTGCATAATCATCCTGTCTCTGAACTCCTCATATTCTTCCTCGGCAAGGTTTGCCACATCCTGTGGGAGCATGATAGCGTTCCCCAAAGACAAGTAGGTCTCATGATCCCTCTAGGTATCATCATTGTTAGCCTACTTCCCGAGCTCGCAATTAGTAAATTCCGGAGCCCAGAGCTTGGGGACGCCAATAATCTTCAAGGGGGCACCTGAGCTACCAACCCTCTTACCCTTATATTGTTAGGAAGTCCCTTCCGTGTGTTGATTTCCATTCCTCTTGCTAGCTTGCAGGGATGACGGGACATTCGACTGACCCTCCATTGGGCTCGAGAGAGCAAGAACCAGATTAAGGGCCTATTTTGCAGGCTCGTCCCTGGTGGCTTTCTTCTTTCCCAGGACCCTTTGCTTTGGAGCCATATCCTCCTCTTCCTTTGAGATGTATCTCAAGCTGTCGCCCTGTTGAAGGAATGTTCGATCAAGTCTTCAATAGCAAGCAGAACTACCGAGAAATCAAGATCGTCAGAAGCCTTTAAAGCCGAACTTAACACAAGTATGGGCTTGGTGGCCAAGATTTGGGATGGAGGAGAAATGGCTGGGACGGGAGCTAGATCCTTAACCTGGTTAACTTCACCATCTTTGACCTCGGCATCCTCTTCCCTAACTACACTTACCACCTCTTCCCTAACTGCACCTACTACCTCTTCCTTGCTACAAGATGAATGAGAAAAGCTTGAGTTGCTAGAACCAATGCTCTCCCCTTTAGTGTCTTCCCTTAGTTGCCTTAGCTTGGCAACGGTACCTTCAATCAAATCATTGATTTTTATCAAAAGCAAACTCCTATGCCTTCAGAGGGGAGCAAGCCTTGTTTGTCTCAGATGGTCACCTCGGTGAGGGATAACTTGGCGGTAGATTGGAATGTAATTTGGGAGCTCAACTAACTTACGCGTCTGTCGATAGTTGTTCACCGCTGCAATTATTGCAATGCAATGCTTGGATCTCCTCCAATACCGGGCACTGAATCCTTCAAAAAAATCAAGATGGAAAAAACATTAGATCACTAAAAATAAAGTAAGCGTGAAGTTCAGTCAAAAAAGCCAATATGAAAGAAATTGAGATAAAAACTACTCTTACCAACGGGAATATAGCTCTTGAATCTTGAAATAAAAAATGCCTAATGTCATCATCCTGGAACTCCTAGTGCCCCGAAACCCAAATGAATTCGTTCAGGTACAGATCCTTATTTGGGGCATCGGTAACTAATCTTGTTTGGGGCTGATTGGGTTTCTAGAGTCGAAGGTAATGATTATCATCGTACATATGGGTTTGGGATTTCTCCTAGGACGAATTTTTCAATACACATGTAGCAGATCCCTGGCAGTGAATTCCAAACCCTCCCTCTTCATCAAAACATCCACCACTAGCATAGTTTAGACGAAATTCACATATGTTTGCATAAAGTTGAGGCGCCATAAGGCCATAACCTCTTTTAAAAGAGGACTCAAAGGGAATTTGAGCTCGGCCGGGTGAATCAACCAGATCTGAACTAGTATTTGGTTGCCCTCCCCTTCTACCAGATTGGCATCATCATTGGGGCCTGGTCTCTCTATGAGAATGTTATCTGAAATATTATGGTCGACATAAAATTAAGCTATGGCCACGTCATCGTGAACCAGCAATTGAGCTCGATTCAACTCCATATTTTGAAAACAAGAGCAAACTGTAAGAACGAGCTCAACTACATAATCACAACTAACACAAGGCACAAGCTCTAGTTCCAAGGGAGAGCAAACCGAGCTCTCCTAGGGGATAACAAGTAAAAAGTTTGGCTCAGTGGATAAGTGAACAAATCCACCTCTAACGGACCTCGGTAGCAGAAGAATTTGAGGGGCAGACCCATTTCAACCAAAAAACGGGGTGGGGGCAACCCAAACCAACCCAAACCATGATTTAGAAGGATGAAATCACCCACCAATGGTGGATGAGCAACACAAATAGACACAACAAAAACACGCAAATCACACAATTAACAACAGGACCGATGCACCAAGAAAACAAAAAATTAAAAAAACTCAGAAATCGCAAAAGAAAATCGACATATGTATCAATGGAGAAGAAGAATAAAAATACTTATTGTGTGGAATGGAGGAACAATGGTCGAGGAGTAACTAGAACGGGAGTCTGAACTCTATCCCGCGAGGTTTGCCATACTTAGTAAAAAAAATTAAGGGAGAGTTAGCCAAGCTTTAGGAGAGCTCAGAATCTTTGTCTCGTGAGTTTTGCTAAGTATATTTGGAAAAATCTTAAGGGAGAGTTACCGAACTCTGTCCTGCAAGGTTTGCTAAATATACTTGGCAAAATTTTAAGGGAGGGTTAGCCAAGCGTTATGCGAGCTTCGAACTCTGTCCCGCGAGGTTTGCCACACTTAGCAAAAAACATTTAAGGGAGAGTTAGTAAAGCTCCATGCGAGCTCCGAACTCCAAACTCTATCCCGCGAGATTTGCTAAGTATACTTGGCAACATTTTAAAGGAGAGTTAGCTGAACTCTATGCGAGTTCCAAACTCTGTCCCACGAGGTTCACCATATTTGGCAAAAAAAATCATAATAGAGTTAGTCGAACTCATTGTGAGTTCCGAGGTCTGAGTCTACCTAAGTACAGTTAGCAAAGATTTTCATGGGAGATTTAGCCAATCTCATCTTGAGTTCTGAGCTCTATCCTATAAATCTTGCCCTACTTGGGGCATATATAGATGAGAAGGCCTTCGAATAAAAGATAGAATACAAACGAGGTCCAAAATGGAAATTAATTCATCACACAAAGTTATTCAAGCACAGAGAAATTCAAGTACAAAGTTATTTATTTATAAAATTGCCTAAGCTAGGTGCTCAGAAGTGATGCCTTCTCATTCCATGGATTCTCCCAAACAAGTCACATTTGTAAGGCCTTTCTTTATCCCAATGATAGGTAATTTTCGAGTGGGCCCATTTAGATCTGTTCCTTTGGTGAACTCATATTAACTATAAGGGGATAAAATGAATAATCACAAGTGTGGGCCCCACCGAGATAGGAGCTATCTCCGACAGGGCCACGATAATGCAAAGGGTGGCAATGAGCACCTGAGCTCGGTCGGAACCCTACCATGTACTAATATCGGTCGAACTGAAAACCTACGTCACATTCAAGCTATCGCTGTATAGTAAGCTCGGTAAAGCAACCACACCAAGAGTGACCAGTAGGTAACGGTCGACAAAACTTCTGAGGTTTGTCAGGGGAAATAAGGTAACTTGCGTGACAGAGTTTCTTCTAAAACCCCCGTACTCGGAACAAGACGTATGCGACATGGAGATGTGCTACCAACTGAGCCATAGAGGCACGTCAATCGCATCGAGGTACGTGCCAAGCTATGCTATATAAAGAGAACCTATGTTCCCTTTTAGAGGTAAGTGTTTTTATCTATCAAGAGCATACACTTTATCTCTCTACATACACTTTTTTCGGTTATCAAACTTGACCGTCGAAGAGCCGTTTCTCGAAAACAGCATTGGCGGCCGACCTCGCTATTTTTGTGCTGCAGTTAGGACATTGCTGAGCAACCGTTTGGTGTCAGCTCACATCGCTATCACAAGACTACCGCAGGTGTCTATCCTCGATTTTTTTTCTCTCAACCTTCAAACACACTACTCCACATTAGCTGTGTTGAATTACCATTTTGACTCTTACTTGTCAAATGAGCTTCAAGGTCACTTTGATATTCGTATTAATGTCATGTTTAGGTATTTTTTAGTCAGTTGATTTACTTTTTGAGTTTTTTTGTTTGTGGTGAATTTTTTACTGTTTGTTCTAAAATTATATATAGTTTTTAATTTCTCGTTAAGAAGAAGTAAAATTTTAGCTCAAATTTTAAAAAACATTAAAAAGATTTCTCAAACAACATTCCCTATAAAAAGCTAATTTTTTTAGTGAAATTTCCTTTCAAACTTGGGAATTTTTTTTATATATTTAAATTCTTCTTTGCAAGATAAATAAAAAAATATATAAATTTTGATCAAACTATAGAAATAAAAAATTATTAAAGACTAAAAAGTTAAAAACTCAAATGAGGTAAATTAGTCAAAGAAATATATCCCCAAAGGACTAGTTATAATAACCAATACGAATAAAACTACTCATGTACTAACTCGTATTTAAGTTCTATAAATAAATAGGAAAAGGATTTTAGTTTTTTTATTTATTCATTGATATACAGCAAAAATGATTAATGATTTGATGTTAAAGTAATTATAACGTAGTATCGACGTTGTTCTACCCTCTCCAACTCAAAATCTCATCCGTGAACACCAAGAGAATGCCCGCTTAAGCTTGAGCATTTTGGTGAGGAAGATAATATTATTGTTAGAAGGAGAAAACGGTCAATAAGTAACTTATTGTCGTGTGTTCAAACAACAGAACCTCACCCATTTCCTGGGGACTAGTACTTTTTCTGTGGTGTTTTGTGGGCAAGTAAAGTTTTTGTGGATTTGACTTGGACCGTTGAGATCTTCTGAACCACAAGATTCGATGTTGGAGACTGTGACTGTAACAAAGATTGTGTTACCTTTTGTGTTCTCTCACGACTTTCACTGTTGACTAGGATTCACTGTTTTGTCCAAAATCTGGATTTGGATTCTATGGAGCTAAAAGTCAAACACAAAATCGTCTCCATCGTTGAATCACTAATCAATCAATCAATCATGGCTGTTCTCGTAATTAGCTGGTAACCATAGTTTACCCTAATACACTCTCACTCTCAAGGAAATATGAGACTCTTTTTGTAGTCGAGATGGTTTTTTTCTTTATTCTACTATATAAAAAATTAAAGTTTGGGATAGTTATTTTTAAAAAAATTAAATTTTAAACTGTTTTGATTTTTTAGTATTTTTTGTCTTTAATAATTTTTTTTAAATTAACTGTTTGACAGAAGAATTTAAAATTTTAAAAACTTTTATTTAATTATTAAAAAATTCATTAAAAATAAAAAAAATATTTTCACTCATAGATTAGCTAATTTATTTTGTATTTAGTTGATTTTTAAAATTAATTTTTTTTTATATTTTTAAATTTATCACGTCAAGAGGAACGGGTAAAAAGTTTAAAAATTTGATCGATTAGTGAAAAATGTTATCTAAAACAAAAAAAAAAATGAAAAATCTCGCCAAAGCTTGGCATAATTTTTATTTTTTAAAAAATAATCTTCATGTCCCAACAACTTTGATATGAAGTGAAAAATTTCAGAAAAATAGGAAGTCATATAATAGTTGGTTATTTTTACTAGAAAAAAGATTTTCTCATATTTTTTTGCAATAAAGTAAAAAGCCGTATGTTTTTGCAAATCATAGTATACTAATATGAGTTTAACAAAAAAAATTATTTTTCTTACACTTTTCACTATTATTATACTAAACAAGTGAAATAAAAAAAAATCGTTTCTCTATTCTGTATTTTTTTTTATCTCTTTCATCCTAATTAAATGTAACATAACTCTAAAGCATTTTTGGAGAATTTTTATTAAGTAATGACGACGAGATAATACATAGAGAAGGGACACAGAATTCGAGCCTACAATACTGTAAATAATATAAAATAAAAAATCATGTCTTGTTATGACT
>BRYE01000027.1:20509312-20516812 GCA_030159115.1 Actinidia arguta var. hypoleuca | reverse complement strand
CAAGGTGTCATCCAGATTTAAGCTACCATCCCAGCTCGGGGTCTACGAAGGGAAGACTGTTCCAATGGACCACTTAGACTCGTACAAGAACTTAATGATGCTCTAGGGGTACTCTGACGAAGTGATGTGCAAGGCCTTTTCAGCAACTTTGAAGGGGTCGACGAGGTCATCACCCTGAGGTTAAATACCAGAGCTTAAAGAGCAATTCCGATTGTTGGTTGCTCATCCCAAATTTTTACCACAACAGTTTTGATTATATTAATTAAGTATTTTTAGATGTAAATCCATGTATCTGGGGTCCTAAGTGCAAGATTCAAAAGTTCAATTAAGGGTATCTAGTGTAAATTCATGGTTTGAGTAGTGTCTAAAATAAATTAGGCAGTAGTAAGGTCTGACACCGAACAAGGAGTTGAGCGGCCCAGTTAGCGGCAGTGACAATGTGATTCTACTGCCCGACAGGGAGTCTGGTAGTCAGGTAGTGGCATAAACGATCCCTTTATGAGCGTGATCATTTTGAAAGGCGGCTACAACTTGCCCGATCAAACATGTGGTGATCTAAGGCAATTGGAGTGATCTATTTAAACCTTTTTGGAGTCAAAGATCATTATATCAGCATTCTCTAGAGAGCTATCTAGAGAAAAAGTTTGAGAGCTTGAAATATACCTTTGAGAGATTAATTTGATCAAAGTGCCTCATCAATTCTCAAGAGTTAAATCAATTCAATTCATTGAGAAGATTAAAGACCTTAATACGATTCAATGCAAGTGATGGAGACGTTTCAAATTTTGTGGATTTGAGGTGCTTGGATAATCGCAGAGCAAAAACATCAAAGTTTAAAGTGGATTTGGCTTCAAGACAAGCTCGATGTGGATGATGGATTCAGTTGGGGTAATGTGATGTCTTATTGTATACTTCTACTTTTCTCTCTCTCCCATGTTTTTTCCCTTACATGGAGTTTTTCACGTAAAACTTTGTGTCTTTTATATTCTCGCACTTTCAATTCCATTATTGCTTTAATTGTTGTTGAATTGGATCAGAATGGATTGGATTAGAATTTCATTTTGTTGATCCACTTAGTTGAAAGACCTTCGGGCACCAAATGTTTGATATATTATTTTGTGAGAGGTTGTTTTTTGTTAATTAATTTTTTTTTTTGGATAATCTAGGGTTTGAATTTTTGCACATTGGTAAATTGGTTAACAAAGCTAGATTTTTTTTTTCTCCAGATTTCATGGATCTCTCAAAATATTTGAATTTGAATAGTAATCAAGCCAAAGGAATAATGATTTATCATAGTAAAAGGGAAGTCCTACAATATACATCACACACCATTTGTATTTATTGTGTGATTGAGATTGCACCATGTCATTATTTTTTACCAGTCAAATTGATCATTTTATAGGTCAGTTAAATTAAAATATAATTTAATTATAAATTCTCATAAAATTATATTTTAGTTCATAACATAGCCATAATTTTTTATAAAACATTTATGATTATATCTATAAAAATTCATAAACGAACCATAAAGATTTATAAAATTTACCAAACAAATCAATAAAATTCATAAAAAATTCATTCATAACAAAATATCTCGTAACAACCACAAAAATTCATAACAAAACCAATATAATTCATAATTAAACTAATAAAATTCATAAGAGCAGTTTGATCCCACTTTAATTGGTGAGCTCCATGACAATTAATGCTTTGAAGTAACTAATTCATTATTTGAAACCATACTAATTCATAACAATTGTCATAATCATTCATAATCAAATCGAAACAATTCATAATTAAACCAATAAAATTCATAAAAAAAAATAAATAATTGATAGGCTCCACAATAGTTAATACTTTAAAGTAGATTAATTAATTATTTGAAGTCACACTAATTCATAATAATGGTTATAATCGTTCATAATAAAATATCTCATAACAATGCCTACAAAAATTTATAACCACACTAATACAATTCATAAAAGAAAATTTAACTGTCTATTAAAGTTGTCGTTATTAACTATTAATTTATTTAAATGTTAAAATTAAAATTTTATCATCTAATGGCTGTTAAATAGTGTATGCATCATCCACCCAAAATAATAAATATGTATTGTAGCTTTTCTCTAATAAAAATCATTTGGAATATATAAACCAAACTTTCTTTCTTTCAAATTTGATAAGTTAGAACGTAGAAGGATAGATACAGGTTACTCTGTTGCTGTGAGATGCCTTATTTTTTATATATATATATTTTTAGAATTGCTATTAAGGCATTTTACGAAGAGGGAGGGTACTTCGATTGATTTTTTTATCGCATACCATGTCAATCAAATTTAATTAATTGGAATAATTGTAGGAGGGTCCTTGATAGAGGATTTAAACTTATTTTATTCCTAACTGCATAGTTTTTTTTTTAAAAAAAAAGTCTTGATTTTTTTTACTCTTATTTAAAAGAAAAATGGATAGACGATGGGATTCGATGGTGGAGTCGGTGACAACGATGGTGCCGGCACTACAGTCGTCATTGGTGCAATGGTGACAGCGATGAAGTCAACGGCGATAAAGACGACGTGAACAACCAAAGAAGGAGAAAAGATCATGAATGATGTTTTTATTATTATTTCAATCAATTCTCAAAAAGATTCTTAAAATAAAAAGGAAAAAAATATAATTATTTCAATAAATTCTCATATTGTGATTATTTGTTATGTATAATTCTTAGAATAATAAATTTATCATTCCACAAAATAGTATAAAAAATAATGATAAATTTATCATTCTACATAGAAAAAACATATTAAAAAATATAAATTAAAATATATAGAAATGATAAAATGTTTGAGAGTGATATGTTTAATTTAAAAATATATTGGACATAAAAAAAATCTTATTCATAATTACATTATATTTTTTAGTTAAAAAAAAGAGTAAAAAAATTATCATTCAAGACAAACCCACATGACCTAGATAGAGTTTTTAAATGAGTCAGAATTTGTTTAAATGTGTCAGAATTTGTTTAAATGTAATTCTTTATATAAATAATTATTTTTCCACTGTTTTAAAAAAAATAAAAACTCTTGAGAATTTCTAGATTTGGTAAACAAACCCAATATAATTCAAATAATTAAACATGTAACCAATACAAACTCATAGGAGTATGTAACTAGATGGACCTTATTGTAAATCAAGTTCGGAGCTGGCCCGCATATATATGCCCTTATTTATTTTTTGTTTTTTGAAGCTTGTTCACTTAATGGAATGCTTTCCTCACACACGCCCACACTCTCATTTAAGTACTAATCTTCTAGTAAATCTCACAATGATTAAAGGATAATATAGCCTACCTAAACTAGGTTTAGCTTTTATTGAGGCACAGATCAAGCCTCTTTTGGATCGAAATCATTTCTCCGTCTGCCATAAACATCCATGACCACATAATCATTGAACTAAAGAACTTTCCTCAGCATCGTTACTAAACATTCATGTTATGCGTTGATTTTGAATTAATTTTTTTTTAAAAAGGAAAAATATAAAATTGTTTGTAATGACTACGTACGATTTTTGGCTGCCAGCCACATTACAAAAAGCACATGGGCTAGCCCCACCACCCATAATATATGATGCTTTAAGCATAGGTTTGTTCATCCTTAAAAAAAAAAGAGAAGAGAAGAAAATTAAAGTATTTTTTTGGATACACCATGTTCTTTATGACCACTTTAAAAATAGGTTGTGCTTTGTCCAACGCCAAAAAGAAATGCATGTAAGAGAAGCCCTCCCCTAACACCGACTCTCCAAAAAGATGGTGAAACTCGATCTGACAAATGATACAGAGCTACGTTGTCATGGTTTTAGTCATGCAACCATCGTTGTGTACGTACGGGATATCTCACCTGCGACCACTCTAAAAAACAATGAATCTCGTACTAATTGTTTTTAGGAAAGAATGACACATTCAATTGGACAGCACAACAATCAATCATTAAATGAGTAGTAGGATGCATTTTAATTACATTGCTCCAAATTAAATGATTTAGGAAAATGTTTTACAATTTGCAAGTTAGATTCATGCTATGGATAAAGGGAATGGAAATTAATGGACTGGAAAAAAAATTTAAAAATTATTTTTTTCAAGGTGGGTTGAGAAAACGAGAGGTAAAATAAATTAATACTGATATATAAACTCTATTTGCGAAATAAAAATGAGAAATTCACAAATGATGAAGTTTAATGACTTAACTTTTGCACCTTTGTGAGGGAATTCGTGAAGATATTTTCTCACGAGGTCACTACGTGGGTGGAAATTGGCCAGTGTCTTGCAAGGTTAGAATGATTGAACAAGGGAAAATGGAGATTTTTTTGTGTTTTATTTTTTTTGGTTAATGCTGGTTATATAATTAACCATACTTAGCTTTTGTAAGGTCCAATCGGAACAATTCAGTAACATTACCCATCTAGCGACAATTAACCTCGAAATCAGAATCTTTGTGTAAGATGCATCACCAATAGCCTCTCTATGCTCTTTTACTAGACAAATTAAAGAACAAAAATACAAAAATCTAACTCCAACAGCCTCCCATTTGACTCTCCATTTGAGTTTTTGCCACAGTGCCTCCGCACATCTGGGAGGCAGTGTTCACTCCTGATCCCTCCTTTTCGTTTTTTATTTTGAGAAAAGAGAGATGAAAATGATGTTTGTAGTTTATGTTTTATTTGAAATTTTTAACTTCTTTTATTTTCTAATTTTTTTATTATTAGTGATTTTTTTCAATCGTTTGATCAAAATTTTATGTTTTCTTATTTTTTTGACGAAAAAAGTCCAAAAAATGTTAAAATTTTCATCTATTCTGAAAAAAGAAAAAGAATCACACACACACACACACATAGATAGATAGATAGATAGATAGATAGATAGATAGATAGATAAGGTTATGAAGACAAAAGTGAATTACATCAAGCTTATGATCAATTGTACAAGCAGTCACACAAGCTTACTGATGTAAATGTCAAATTACGTAAAAAGTTGAAAAGGGATCTAGAAAAAGTTGACTCCTTGAAAAAAAAAAATAAAGATACTCAAGCAGAAATCAGCCAGCTAAAAAAAATCATCGAACAATCCTAACTGACAAAGTGAGATTTCTCGAGAAAGATGCGTTTGATAGAGATAGCTTCACGAAGGCTCTTGAACAAAAAATTCTGAAACTTGAAACTGTTCTCTCAAAGTATAGTTTGACATCCAAGAAGTATGAGGCAAATGCATCTACTGTTGAGAAAGTGTGGCTGAATCAGAAGTACTCTTGGGATACTCATACTATTGAATATGAGACCAAACCATGTCAAAGTAACACCAATATAGTAAACCCATTAAATTTGTTTCTAAAGAAATGTATAATTCCTCTTATTTTGTTCATATATGTCACTACTGTGATATAAGAGGACATATTAGGCCACAATGTCATAAATTGTATGGATTACCTGTGGAATATGTTCAAACTCACAACCTTCAAAATCAAGGTAAATCATATAATGGTCAGATATCTAATAGATTTCACGTGTTGTTTGAACAAATAAATTTTATTAGTAAGAATTGTTGAAGACATGCTCAGCCCTAATACCATGAAAACTATATAGCAGGATCTGCTGTAAAATATTTCTTAAGGAAAGATCAAATACATAATAGACAATCTCTAGCTAGGCATGTAAATGCTAAAACTAAAACTGTTTGAATAAGAAAGAATGACATGAGAGAATATGTTGTCCGCACTGCGCTGAAAGCTCACAGTTCTAATATGTGGTATCTAGATAGTGGCTACTCAAGGCATATGTGTGGCAATAAAGCATTTTTTGACACTGTGACTAAATGTGATAAAGTTTTAGTAACCTTTGGAGATGGCAGCACTTCTAAAGTTGTGGAAAAAGGTAATATAAGATCTCAAGAGTTGGAAGGGTTATTTGTGAATGTTTGAAAAGCTACCCTTGTTATGTGATAAGAGGAGATGGCTACCTGCTCATATTTGTGAAAGCCACAAAAATGGAAGGGGCCCCAAACCTCGGCTTCTCACCGTTCCTTAGGTTCTTCTAGTAAACAGCGGGTCACTAGCTCTGTCCTTAGTAGGTCTGGCACATCCAGTGCCTCTGGTTCCTGCCAACGGGGAGACTCTTCAACCCTGGTTGTCTTTAAGTTTAGGCCTAATTCTGAGTCCGAGTTGCGATTTAATCGGTCTTTTAAATCATGCCCGGTGTTTGTCTCTCGGGGTGTTATGCTTGATGAATTTTCTAAGACTCTAATCCATACGTATTTTACAAATTGGGGTTGGCAACGTATTGCTATTTCTTATGGGGTTGTCTGTCTCGAACTTGTCCGAGAGTTCTTTGCAAATATTCATTCAACGGATAAGGAGGCCGGGACAATAAAGTCATACATATGTGGAGTGTTTCTTGATTTTTCTATTTCTGATATTTGTGTCTTCCACCAGATTCAAACCCTCAACCCTGGAATTATTAGTTTTTTGTATCCTCCATCTACGAATGGGCCTACCTTGAACTCCTTGGCTCATTTGTTGTTGGACGATGAGGGTGATTGGCCTTTTGGTCCATCAAGTCTCCTGCAATAAAAAGGGTTGAAGGACGTGTTTCATGTCCTTAACCACGTTTTATGTGATCTCTTTCTGTGCACCTCTCATGTGAGTGAGACAGACGAGACTCGTGCTCATTTCATGCATGCCATTGTCTCTGACTTGTCGGTTGATGTGAGTCGGTTGATGTTTAATCTTATTCTTAAGGTATCATTGGATAACTCTTCTCGAGCATATCTTCCATTTGGGCTCTTGATTACTGATTTTCTAGGTCGACATCAGATTGTGTCTGAGCCACATGAGACTCGCTTTCCGACTGGTAAACTATTTCCAAAAATATTCTTCGAATGAGTAATGCACACCTAGAAGTTGCTCCTCTATCTCAGCTTTGATCCCATGCTGTGGACCTTGATCTTTTTGATGATGAGACTCCTCCTGCTGCCACTAATGATTCATCTTCCTCCACTGCTGCTCCTATTGTGGCTAATCCTACTACTGCTTCAACTTCAAAGATTACTGATGCCATTGCTGCTCTATTCACTCATATGAATGTGATTCATACGGATTTGGTCGAGCCCACTGGGTTGGTGCATGAGTGAGTTGATTTAATTGTGGAGTGTCAGGCTCATGACGTTGTTTCCATCCGAGAACGCTTTTAGCTCTATTTTGCCTACACACTGAGTTTATCACAAATGTGAATGATTTTATTAGGAGTATTCGTCGTAGGTAGTTTTGGTTTATGTATTTATGGTGGATGTACTTCTTTAGGAAACTTGTTTTTTGATGCGTTATGGATATTTATTTTGCTTTCGTTGGATGCTTTATAGATATTTTGTTTGTTGAAGTCTTAGTCTTGTTTATGAATGATGGTCGTTTGGTGTCGTTTGATTATATATATCTTGGTTATTGGTATATAATTCTTTGG
>BRYE01000027.1:20454312-20461812 GCA_030159115.1 Actinidia arguta var. hypoleuca | reverse complement strand
CTTATATTTCTCAATGCAGCAATGTTGACAAAAATGGACTTGAAAAAGCTCACCCAGTTAGTTAAGGCAAAGGGCGAGCCTAAGAAGGGTGCGACCCCATATAAGGAGAAAGGCATTCACATAGACTAGATGACTCATGCTTAATAGGAGTCCAAAGACTTGAAGGGTAAAGTGGCTGAGCTCGAGGCTGATAAGCAGCATGCCGATAAAGAGTTAAAGAAATTTAAAGAGGAATGCGACATCTCCATGGAGAAGCATGAGAAGGAAATGACTGAGATGAGGAGGAGAGAGGCCATCGCCAAGACGTCGGCAATTGATGAGTTCAAAGCTTTGGATGAGTACAAATAAGTTATGGAAGGGGTGCCTTCCTCGTACTTTGGTGAGGGCTTCGACTTGTGCAAGAAATAAATTAGCATTCTCCATCCCGACCTTGATATCCACGATCTCCAAATCGATCTCGATATGGTTGATGAAGACAAGGAAGAAGAGAAGGATGTGTCAGACGCAAACCTCCGTTAGTAGTTTTACTTATCTTGGTATTTTCATGTACATTTTTTTGGGTAATTTTACATCCTGTAATGGAGGCATTAATGAAAATATTTTTCTCTTCATCACGATGCGTTTGTTGTTGTTTGACGTGAATATAGCTGGAAGTTGGCGACACCACTTTGTAATAATTAGACGATATGACAAAACAGACTTTGATGACATGCCATTTTGGCGAGCCAAAATCCTTGATAATATAATTTATTAATTTGGCGAGATGCGACTTGTGAATCAGGTGAATAAAATTATCTAGTGAACAATTTTTCATGGAATTGGCGATCTTACTCCAATAGCAGTAATGCATTAAAATGCTATTTGAGCAAAATAGTTTTTTGATACCACATTTAAAATTGGCATTACCTTATCTTGGAGATATAATTGAAATTAGCAATATCTCATCTTGGCGACATAAATAATGGAAGTTGGCAATAACATTAACAGACGATAATTGAATCAATAAAATTAAAAATTAGTGATTTCATTAAAACAACCAGTTACATGGAAATTAGCGATGGCAACTAGATGATCACAGTTAGATGACCTTGACAATGGGATTACTGATAGTACTTTAAATGTTCAGCATTCCAAGTGTGAGGGAAAGCTTTGCCGCCCATGTCTTCCGACCAACAAGTCCCTAGTCTGGAAACCTTGGTAACTTTGTATGGGCTTTCCCACATCGATTTTTCGGTGTGAAGTTCTTTTGTGTCTAAAGTGACTTCCCTAAGGACTAAGTTGTTAGGTTGAAACGACCTATGCTTAACCCTTCTATTAAAGTATTTGGCGACCTAACGCTTATAGGCAGCCTGGTAAATCTCGACACGTTCTCTTTTCTTTGTAAGGAGATCGAGGTTAAGCCTCAGCTCTGCCTCATTAGTTTCCTCATTGGAATTCATTATCCGAAAGCTAGGCATCCCTATCTCTACAAGTATGACTTACTCTGTCCCATATACAAAGGAGTATGACGTCTCACCTGTTGGAATCCTGCTCATCGTGTGATAGGCCCACAATATATTTAGAAGGGCATCTGTCCATCCACCTTTGGATTTCTCTAGCTTGGCCTTTAAGTTTCTCTATATCATTCTATTGGCGACCTCCACTTGTCTATTAGCTTGGGGGTGACCAGGCGAGGAAAATGATTAGGTATAGCAAGGTCAGAACAAAATGATCTGAATCCGTCGTTGTGATATTGCTTTAGAATGTCGGAGACAATTACCCTTGGGATCCCAAACTAGCATACCAGATTTTTCCAAACAAAGTTCTTGGCATTTCTTTTAGTGATTTTTGCGAGAGGTTCCGTTTATATTCATTTGGTGAAATAATCTATGGCAATAATTAAAAATTTCTTCTACAATAAAGCTTAAGGTAGTGGTCTGAGTATATCTATCCCCCATTGGGCGAACGACCATGGGCTGCTCATTGGAACAATCTTAGTGGGTGGGGGGAAGTGACTTACTAGAGCAAATTTTTGGCATTTGTTGCACTTTTCTAGTGAACACCGTTGCATCTCATTCCATATGGGGCTAAAAATACCTTTAGTGAACTACCTATCTAACTAGTGACCTGGCCTCAGAGTGATTTCAGCTGATGCCTTCATGAATCTATTTGAGCACATACTCTACCTCCTTTGGTCAGAGACATCTCAGGAGCGGGCCTAAGAAGAACCTCTTATATAGTGTTTCATGGAGGAAACAAAACCTGGATGATCGATATTGAATTTGGCGTGTTTGGAGTTTGTCGGATGGTAGCTCTCCACTCTTGAGGTACGCGGACATGTCATCTATCTACGTCGGTTCCGTTGTCATTTGGAAGACGTTGGTTTTGGCAACGTCAATGCTTAGGTTTGGCAAGAACTCAATAAGGACATATCTGTCCGATATGAAATCAATAGCGGATGCCAAATTCACCAAGGCATCGAATTACATGTTTTCTTCTCGATGAATTTGTCGGATCCTAAAAATTTTAATCTTCATCGCCATGGTATTCGCCTCATCAAAATATGCCAACATAGGGAGATCTTTGGAAATGTAATCTCACTTAACCTGATTCACCACAAGCTGGGAGTTATTGTAAACGTCCAAGGATTCCATTTCCAACTCTGTCGCAACCTTTAATTTGGTGAGGAGAGCCTCATATTCTACTTCATTGTTGGTGTCTTTGAACCCAATGCGGATGGGGTATTCCATCCGCTCTCTTAAAGGGGTTTGGAGTACGCGGTCAGCACCGCAACCATGTTAGTTGGACGATCCATATACAAATGGCTTCCATCTATCGATGTCGCTATCCCCGACCTCTCACTCCTTGGGGATCTCTATATCAGGATCTAAAGCAACATCGTATGTAAATTCAGCTATGAAATTGCCCAATGTTTGGGCCTTGATATCCATCCTTAGCCAGTAGTCGATGTGAAACTCGCCTAATTCAATGGACCATTTGAGTAAACATCTGAAGGTGTCAAGTCATTGAAGAATTTGCTTGAGGGACTGGCCTGTGAGCACAACAATAGGGTGTGCTTGGAAATAGTGATGGAGCTTTCTTGTTGCGATCATGAGTGCATAGACAAACTTTTCAATTTTTAGATATCTTGTCTCTATCCCTATGAGAACTTCGTTGACATAGTATACTGATTTCTAAACTTCGTCCTCTTCTTTAATGAGCATGGCGCTTACTGCGGTGGGTGACACAGATAGGTACATGTTGAGTTCCTTGCCCATATTGGGAACTGTGAGTAGGGGGTGATCCTCAATATTCTTTCAGCTGTTGGAACGCCAACTCAGAATCACTTATCCATTCAAAGGCTTAACTTTTTCTCAAAATCTTGAAAAATAATAAACACTTATTTGTCGATTTTGAAATAAATCTGTTGAGAGCCGCCATTCTCCCAATCAAACGTTAAACTTCATGGACAATTTTGGGCAAGCTCATCATGAACAGGGCTTGAATTTGGTCGAGATTTGCTTCTATTTCTCATTTGGTCACCAGTAAGCCAAGGTATTTTCCTGATGATATACCAAAGATGCACTTGGAGGGTTTAGTATAATGCAATGTTTGCGAAGGATACTAAATGCCTTTCCTAGGTTAGCAATGTGATCGACAACTTTGAGGCTTTTTACCAGTACGTCGTCAATGTATACTTTCATTGTATTCCCGATTAGTTCTTGGAACATTCTGTTGACTAGTCTTTGGTACATTGCTCCTGCATTCTTGAGTCCTAAAGGCATGACTTTGTAATAATACAATCCTCTTTCCGTGATGAACGACGTTTTCTCGATGTTGAAAGGATTCATTTTAATTTAATGGTATCTGGAGAAGGCATCCATGAAATTCAGGAGTTCATGCTTTGATGTTGCATAAACTATCATATTAATCTTTAAGAGAGGGAAGGTATCTTTAGGGCATACATTGTTTAATTCGGTGAAATCAACATATATCCTCTATTTCACGCCTTTTTAGGGTCAACGACAACATTGGCCAACCAATCTAGGTAATGGGATTCGTTGATAATGTCAGCCCTGACAAGCTTGGACACCTCATCCTCTATAACTTTCAAATGTTATGTGGAAAACTTTCTTCTTTTCTGGAAAACTAGAGGATGGTCAGGATCAGTAACAAGCTTGTGAATGGTGATATGAAGATTTATTCCTAGGGCATCGCCTTGTGACCATGCAAATATATCATAATTTTTCTTTAAAAATTTCACCAAGACATTTCATAGTTCTTCAATTAACTGGTTTTGATCATCACATGATGATCTAGATGGTCAAGATATATGGAGATCGGAATCACTTCTTCCTATGGCTTGGTGTTTTTTGTCTATTGGAGATCAATGAAGGATGCATCCTCTATCTCATCCCTCAACCCATCCATCTCGACATCATCTATTTGTAGTATCTATTCGGTGCCTGGCTTTACTATGGTCATGAAGCATTGCCTTGAAAATTCTTGATCGCCTCTTACCTCGCCTATCCCAGTGGAAATACGAAACTTCATCATCAGATGATAGGTAGAGGTGATAGCCCTATTTTTTCCCAATGTGGGGCGACCTAATATCGCGTTGTAGGGCGAAGGATAGTCCACGACAATGAAGTCTTTCCATAATGTAACTTGGTGGGCCTCCATTCCTAAAGTCAAAATCCATCCGAGGGGTGTATTGACCACCACCCCCCAAACCCAACCAGGGGTGTATAAAATCGGTGGAGTCTGTCTCGCCCAATCTTCATTTTTTCAAATGCCAAGATAAAAAAATATTGGCAAAACTCCCGTTATCAATTAGAATCCTTTGGACGTTGAAATTGGCGATTGTGACAAATATTACCAAAGCATCGTCGTGGGGAAGATGCAAGCCTCTTAGATCCTTGTTTGCGAAGGTAATGGAAGGGAGTGCTTCGCCCATGGGTATGGAGAGGTTGTATACCTCTTCCTCTCTTTGCCTCTCGAGCATGCCTCTTCCAGGATGAATATGAACATCCTCCCGATTCGAATCCCCCATGAATAGTTTGGATATCTTTTGTAGTTAGTATGTTGTCAGCGTACCCTCTGTTGGGTGAGGCCGGCCTAGGGCGATCGGCTATGAATTTTCTCAGGTACCCTCTATTGATCAAATCAGTTATTTGCTCATTTAATTGAAAGCACTCTTTTGTATTATGCACATGATCCCTATGAAACTCATAATATTTGTTCTTGTTTCTCCAGAAGGGGTTGGTTTTGATCTTCCCAGCCATTTCAAAAATTCTTCATTCTTGATTTATATGAGTACCTGGGCGATGGGGGCGTTGAGGGGAGGCAACATAATATCGATTTGACGAGGAAGGGTGCGAGGATGCCATTCATTAATTTGCACCCTAGCATCTCGTTCGTACTTCTTAAGTTTTAGCTCGCCCTTATAATCCGCTCGCTATGTATAAGGTTCCTTCCTTTTTTGATCCTCCTTTCATCGCCTCCTACCTTTGGCTTCTGTCAGCTCTTCTACGATGATGTATTTGTCGACTTTATCCTGGAGTGCCGACAAGATTTCAGGCACACTTTTTGAAAGGGAATCAAATAGTGGGTTATGACGAAGATCTTCCATCATTGCCATGATTACGACCTTATTACTGGGATCCTTTACTTTTTGGACTACCTGATTAAATCGCCTAACATAGTCTTTTAGGCTCTTTTTGTCTTTCTAATGAACCGTGAAGAGGTGAGAGACGTTTTTCTGCCTGATCCTGCAGCTCATGAAGTTGGCAATAAAAAGCCTACCCAGGTTGCTAAACAAATCAATGGTTCTGGAAGATAACTTCATTAACCATGATCCCGTCGGCCCCTTCAAAGTTGTTAAGAAAGCCTTGCACTTCACCTTGTCCGAATATCCCTAAAGCATCATTAGGTTTTTATATGAGTCCAGGTGATCCGCTGGATTCATTTTTCCCTCATATACTCCTAGCTGAGATAGTAGTTTGAATCGGGATAAGACCATAACTCTGGGGACTCTGTTTGTTTTGTTAAAAGCATCCATTATGACTGGAGCGTTTACGCTTGTATTTATAACGTCGATTCGGGCATCCAAGTCTTTGAATTTATGATTGTTGGATTTACCGCAGCACCCATGCATACGGTCCTCCTGGTGAGGTGATATTCCCTATCTATGAGTTTCCTCGCTTGTTGTATTCTGAGTTTTGCTGGACGATCGAGATTCAGACATCTCAGGACTCCTTCCTCATATGGAGTGAAGACTTGTAGACCAGTATCAATGGCTCCTTATGAGGCATCCTTGACTAGCACTCTAATGATTCTACGAATCGTGGTCGCCCAACCGGTGAGAATGGCAGGATCAACCAACGTCTTTAGGGATAGGTGCGGTGATATGAGGCAGATTATTCATGGCGATGTGTAGTACCATACGAGCATTTATCTCATTCATTATCCCAATTTGTTCAGCAATCCCGTGCATATCATGGGGAGTGCCCTTGAGGTCTGAAGCTTGAACTGCGTTTGCCATTGGATGGGCTCTATGTGCATAAAGTATCGAGAACAATCTTTCTCACAAACGGTGCTAAACTGTTGTGGTAAAAATATGGGAAAAGCAACCAACAATTAGATTGCTCGATAACGATCTCACTATTGACCTTGTCAATCTACCCAAGGGAACAAACGTCATAGGCCAGGGTGAGGTCACTCAAAACTCCTCCGACATAGAGATGAGATCAATTAGAATTGATTAAACAAAGTACATCAATGGATTCGTATAGCACTATCTTATAGAATGCCTAAAAAATTACCTCATTTTGGAGAATTGTGAGTGACCTTTTATAGATGAAGACTTCACAAGCGTGTGAGGAGATTGCGGCGTAATCATCGACAATCACGTAAGGAAGATGTTGCCAAAGATATTGCCGTAATGGGTGGAGATTGCCATGTGGAGGTGATGTCACATTTGTAGATGACTGTGGTGGAGATGGAGTCAATCACGTTTACCTCGGTATGGAGAAATCGATGAGAACCAAAGTATCGTGCGTTTGGTGACTAAGGACACTGAAAGGATAACACAAGCGATGTTAAGAAGTTCGCCATACTTACTGGCGTTAACGTTGGATATTGGCGACGTGATCTTTTCATGAAAATCATGGCAACATGTTCACCTTAGGTCATATCATTTTCTCTGGAGCTAACTTTAATAGGTGAGGATTTCATTCCTCTATCAATTATAATCCTTGAAAATCCTCTACACATCTGAGGTGCTTATGAAAACGTATAGACACCCATATGCACCCTCAATTCCTAATTGTTAAGTCTTTTTTTTTTCAATTTTAGGATGATTTAAATTACTAGTTCTTTTTGAAAAGTCAAAGTATAAAATTTTAGGTGATGTTTGTTAACTGTTTATTTTCTGTTTTCCTATTTAACCGAAAATAAAAACATATTTGTGTTACTATTTATGATTGTAAATAAGGTAAAATTACTATCACTATTTTGAAA
>BRYE01000027.1:20436812-20441812 GCA_030159115.1 Actinidia arguta var. hypoleuca | reverse complement strand
TGGTTTTCTTATATAGTTCTTCTAATATTGCTGTGTCATTGATGCGATGGTCAAATAATTACGTTTTCTGGGTGCAAATAAGGGTTGTCAAGGCCTTATTCTTCGCAGTGGGTGTCTGCTGCTGCTGATTGTTGCATAGAAACGAGTCTTAACAGATGTTCATACGCCACCTGTGATGGCTTAAAAATAATGATGAAGCTATCGATATTATTGTTTGGAATGTGGATGATGCCCAGATTTACGAACCTGCGGATATGTGGTCACTGATATGGTCTGACAGGTTAGGTTGAAGATTCGGTGCGCAGAAGAGATTGCGAGTGTTAGGTTGAAGATTCGGTGCGCAGAAGAGATTGCGAGTAAACCTTTCGTATGTGTTTTACATAACTAGCCATGGTATTTTATGTTTAGGTTAAACATCAACGAATAGAATTACGCTGCGCTGCTTCTGAAAATGCCAGGGCAGTTTTCAACTTGGGGTTTAACTTTGTTCTTGCAGTTGAATTGGAGGATTGTGTATATGCATATATATACCGTGCAAAACGCTCTTCTTTGTTCAGGAATTGTTTGCTGCTTCGCAACTTGTTTTTATCTCTGTTGCTTAACTATGCGGTATTTGTGGTCACTATATGCTTGCACTGAGAAAGAGATTGCTGTGTCAAAAATCAACCCAATTCGATAATTTTTCCAAGTTTTTCCTAGTATTTCCAAGAGATTGATCCTCATCTCTCACTAGTTATCACGTTTCTTCAATACAATTCAAGTGACTAAAATCATATGATCTGTCATATAATGGTTCTGCTAATGGATACTTTTCATAGATTTTTGTACATTTTACACATATTTTGATACACTTTCATTAACATCTATATATTTTTCACATGAATCAATAAACTGGCCAGAGGAAATAATATAAAAGCAGAAAAGGCGAAAAAAATGAGTTTGATTGAAAGTGAATTCTTCTGATATGTTTCACTTAGAAACAATTGATTGTCAATAAAGCTTGAACAAATTGGTGCCCAAACACCGAAAAATTTTTGAAGGAACTAAACTACTACAGATACTGATTAGATTATATCTTCGGTTCTTGAAATGAAAGCTCAAGAAGAGTCCTCATTGCTTGTTTCTTCATTACCTTCCAATAAACTCCTCTTCCTAGTTTCATTAGTCTTTCCATCTCCACCGTCCCAAGGCCGCCACTATCCCCACCACCGCCATTTCTCTTCAATCCATCCTTCAAGACCCTTAAACCCCTCTCATCGCTTCCCACCGCTTCCACCACACTATCCACCACCACTTCCACTGCTGGAATCCGCCTCCCCCACCTCCTCAATGCCTTCTCACACCCAAAAAATTCACTATACAATCCCCAAAACGATGCCCTCAAATAACCCTTTTCCTTTCCCGTCACCATCCATCTCCTCGTACCTTCCTCCAACTGATAAACCATCTCACCCACTTCTAGTCCTCTCTCAATAACCCTTTCAATCTCTCTCATCTCTTGTTTCCCACACGCACCCCCCTCAAACTTGCACCTCTTGCAACCACAATCAAACCCCCAAGTCTTTGCCATTTCTCTGTGATTGCTCAAAGGCGACAAAGCATCAAAATATACAAATGTGACCTCGTTACCCTCCTTAATGTCCCTTGAAGCATGAACTATCATGTAATCACCAATTTGCAAGAGCCTCGCATTAGGGTTACAAGAATGGTTAATGAAGGAAGCAAGTGGCCATAGCCCAACACCATAGTAGCCCTTGTTTTACCCAACACTTTTGATGAAGTCGAATCCTCAACCAAAGAATTCACATCCAATATACTTACTATTTTTCCCATGTCAAGCTTCTCAATTGAAAAGCTACTACCGTCTTTGGCTTCCGGCCTAAATAGATCTATATCGGGCCCTTCAAGGCCATCCCCGTCTTCTCCAGCCGACAAATTACCAATCAAACAACTCTATCAATCAAATTCTGCCACATAACTAGTTGGGTGTTTTTCCCCAAATCTCCGGAACTCGATCGGGGCAATATGCTCCTCTCAGCGGCTATTGCCTTAGTGACAAACAACAAAGTACCACAATCAAAATTCTTTGTTGCAAATAGGCCTCTCCCACCAATGCTAGACCTCTTGATCTCCACTCCCCCAACGTACTCCCCAAGTTCTGGATTTTTCCCACAAAACCCAATCAGAGAGATCGAAGGCTCCGGTTCTCGACAAGAACTCGAGTTTCTTGCATTTCTCCGAGTACCCATTGATTGACTCACAGTCCAAACTGGCTTGGGAATCGAGAAGAGACAGTTTGAAGCAGTCCAAAGCCAGACCATACCTATTGAGACTGAGCAAGAGCTTACCTTTGCAAAGTTGAGTCTTGAAATGGGCACTCTCAATTTCAAGTGCTCGGTTGCAATCCACCAACGCTTCCGTGAAGTCTCGCATCCCGGACCACGCCTCGGCCCTGTTCGAGAGGGCCAGGCAGAGGGATTTTCGGAGCTTGGGGTCGGGTTCTTGTTGGTGACTCTTTGAGATTTGGTCTTGGCAGAGAGAGATGAAGTGGGAATAGGCTTGTACGGACTCTTTCCATTCTCTTATCAGAAGAAGATCTTTGGCTTTGGATCTGATCTGTTGCATTCTTTCTTCTTCAATTTTCTGAGTGTTGTGCTTCTCTCATCTCTGATGATGATAGTAACTTTCTCTGGTATTTTTCTGTTCTGTTTTCTTAGAAAATTTGAATGTTTTTTTTTTTTGTAACGGTTATGTCTCCTAGTATCTGTTTTTTTTTTTCTTTTTAGGTTCCACATGGTTGTAACCACGACGGCTATATCGCGGGGTGAGTTGCTATATAATTACTATTAAAATATTAACCTTAGGACATTCGATAATGTAATGGGAACGGAATCTTACGAAAATTAGATCGAACAATGTTTCGAACTTTCGAAATACAATAAAAGTACGGAGATTGGTGAATATTTTATAACCACAAAGTGTTGATCTTATATCCAAGTGACATAGCGATTTATTCCATATTTCAGTGATAGAGTGGGATCAACACTTTATACAAGTATTAAACAATTCATGAGACTCGATTGTCTCTTTTATATAATTGGGGACCAGTCTAGTTCAGCCATTTTGAGCCACATTTTGATGATCGAAACTGTTCATATTGTAGGCCTTATTGAAAAGTTTAATACCGTAAAAAATCACATTAATCGAATATTATTCAATAGTCAATTGGTATCAATTTATATCAAGATAAATATGTT
This sequence comes from Actinidia arguta var. hypoleuca, assembly GCA_030159115.1. Taxonomy (NCBI): domain Eukaryota; kingdom Viridiplantae; phylum Streptophyta; class Magnoliopsida; order Ericales; family Actinidiaceae; genus Actinidia; species Actinidia arguta. The sequence goes on along the minus strand of BRYE01000027.1, from coordinate 20,438,555 downwards.
TAATTTTTGTATGCCAAACCAATTTATTAAGTTATAAAGGAGCACCAAACGTATACTAACTTGCATTCGATTACAACGATTGTCTATAATATTGATATTCGTAATAAAATCTACAATATATATAATTTAAAACATTAAAATGAGCCCAAAATGTGACACAAAATGGCTGGACTGGATCAGTCCATTGACTTAACTGGTCCAGTCCATTCATTTTCTAGCAATGCTTCTTTCAATTAAAAGTTTTTTTTAATGAAAAACTTGGCACATATCAAAGTACAACATAAAGATCTATTACTAAAAGAATTAATATAATTTTTTTAGCTAAGAATGAACGGATCTTGTTGGACTCCGCAACGTAAATAATTATAGGACTTCTTTTAATATCCAAAATGAGAGAACCAAAACCACCATAGTAGTTAGTATGGTTATAATAGTTCAACAAATCCCTCAAAACTTATAACCTAAAGAAAAATACTATTAAATATTTGTACACACAAATATATACACTCTCCCACATAAATTGTGTAGATCCCATCTAACATGCGTAGTACCCACACAACTTATGTGAGAATTTATTTACTTGTATGTACAAATATTGATGTTAGTAGCATTCATGTAATCTAAATCTCATCTAGTATCTATATACAACTCTGTTCATATAATACTGTAATCCAATTCCCCAGCTAAACAAGCTTGAAGGCATTGAAATTAGTTATCATGTCTCTTTGGTACCTGCAAATGATATGCAATAAAATGATTTAAATCCAAAACTATGGATTGTCTTCAAGCATATATCACCCTTGCTTGTATATTATATTTCTAGCTGCCTCCGGTAGACAAGAAATAGCTTGAAGAATTTCCTAGAAAAGAACACACAGATTCCCTTGTAATACCATGTACAATATAATATAATCTTTGCGATCAATTATCATTGATAAATTACTTGATCAAACATAAACGATCTAGAAAATAATGGGACTAACAGTTTTCAGAAAATTCTTATTCGAGCGCGTCTTCTTTCTCTCCTTCTATTCTCTTTTTCTTTCTTTTTTATCACTCTGACCATCTTCAGATCTACACTATGAAATTCTAGATTTGTTGGTTCGTCACATCACTACATGAACAAAGCGTCTTCTTTCTTTTTTTTTTTCTTTCTTCAGATCTTCTTTCGTCATAATGGGACTAACAGTTTTCAGAAAATTCTTATTCGAGTGCGTCTTCTTTCTTTTCTTCTATTCTCTTTTTTCTTTCTTTTTTTTTCACTCTGACCATCTTCAGATCTACACTATGAAATTCTAGATTTGTTGATTCGTCACGTCACTACATGAACAAAGTGTCTTCTTTTTTTTTTTTTTCTTCAGATCTTCTTTTGTCATAATGGGACTAACAGTTTTCAAAAAATTCTTATTCGAGTGCGTCTTCTTTCTTTCCTTCTATTCTCTTTTTCTTTCTTTTTTTTCCACTCTGACCATCTTTAGATCTACACTATGAAATTCTAGATTTGTTGGTTCGTCACATCACTACATGAACATTGAACAAAGCGTCTTCTTTCTTTTTTTTTCTTCAGATCTTCTTTCGTCATAATGGGACTAACAATTTTCAGAAAATTGTTATTCGAGTGCGTCTTCTTTCTTTCCTTCTATTCTCTTTTTTTTTTTTTTTTTTTTTTTCACTCTGACCATCTTCAGATCTACACTATAAAATTCTAGATTTGTTAGTTCGTCACATCACTACATGAACAAA
>BRYE01000027.1:20416812-20421812 GCA_030159115.1 Actinidia arguta var. hypoleuca | reverse complement strand
TCAATCCTGCTTGAACTGTGCCTCTTTAAGCCTTAGCTTTATCTTCCATCCCACCCTGACCAATCAGCTAATCAAGCCCACAGTTCCCTGCGCTCCCTGCTAATCAAGCCCACAGTTTCTTTTTGTGGAGGAAAAAGAAAAATAAAGGAAAGTGATTAAATCTCAACCGTTGGATTCATTATTTTTTCCATTTCCTTTTCTTTTTCCTCCACCAAATCGTAAATTCAAACACTGCCTAAGAGTTTTCCCAGGAAGATTTGCTCAATACCTCTCCTAGTACTTGAGAAGTAACACTTCAGAACATGACTGCAAACAATCTTCCTTCTTCAATGTTTGATATGTGTTGGAAGGGGAAGCTGATGACCTGTTCATTGGTTAAACAGACATATGGGAATGTGTATCAAGCTGAGTAACAGGAGCAAACCATCCTTTTTGACATTTTCATGGAAAATAAGCATTTATATTATCCTGAGATAAAAGACAGTAGTATCCATGAAGCACTCGATTCCATTTTTGCACTCGGCAGTAATGTTGGTTACCCTATCATACTGTTTTTACTCTTGAGCAGTATTTGGATCAAGAATTTAGGGAAGAATTTGTGAAGGAATAAATCAAATACTCCTTAACAGCTTCAAGCATCCTCAAAAATCAAATACTCATCTGCTGCAGAATAATCCAATGCACCGGCTTTGTTGAATGTATTATTTATGAAATCTGGGATTAGTTTGGTAGCTCAATGATCATTTCACCGTGAAAGTAAACCTATTGGTCTAGACTGTCTAGTGGTTGAACTCTGTGTTTTTCGTTTGCAAATCTGCCTTCACTATTATTCAAGTTTTGAAAGTATCATAATTTGGTTTGTATTCCTAACAGAACAGGTAGTTGCGAGCCCTACTGATCTTGTTAAGGTGAGGGTGCAAGCAGATGGTCGGATAGTTAGCCAAGGTCTAACCCAGGTACTCGGGGCCTTTTGATGCTTTAAATAAGATCTTACGAACTGAAGGCTTTGTAGGACTTTGGAAAGGGGTCTTCCCAAATGTCCAAAGGGCATTTCTAGTGAACATGGGAGAATTATCTTGCTACGATCATGCAGAACGTTTTGTTATTCAAAATCATCTCGCTGGTGACAACATTTATGCCCACACGTTGGTCTCCATCATGTTGGGTCTTTCAGCGACTGAGCTCTGAGGATGATGAATCGGACAGTGAGTGAGGAAGGTAAGGTTAAATATAGAAACTCTTACAGTCTTGTAAAGACACTGAGAGTTGAGGGATTGAGAGCATGTTGGAAGGGTTTTTTCCCACACAGGCAAGGCTTGGGCCTTGGCAATTTGTGTTCTGGGTCTCTTACGAAAAATTCCGACAATTCCTGGGCTTTCTTCTTTCTGATAATTCATGTTCCTATTTCTCTCCAATAAAATAGAATAAGTGGTTTTGTATTTAATTTATGTAATTCTTCTTTAAATAGATATCAGTGACCTATCTTCATATACTAGGATACTACTACTCTCCTTTGCCGAATAATAAAAACCAATTTCCTTCTCTATCTAAAAAAAAATATCAGAATACCTTTCACCCCATATCTCTTCCACTATACATTCTTTTCCATCAAATCTCCTCGGAATTTATTATTTTGATAGATATTTGAATATGCATTTCGTACATATTCCTGAGTGTCGGGCGACTAAATGGTTTGTGAGTCTTGTTTTGCTGCACACGAGCAGATTTGAAGGTCGTTATATCTTGGGAAAAGAATACCCGTCAACCCAGTTCAGAAGGTGTATCGTTCCTAAGGAGAGCGTGGTTCCGTGTGCCTCGACCACCCCTTAGGCTTTTCTAAACCCTTTCTTTATTAATATTGATTTGTTGTTTTTGTTGATTTTTATTACTTCAATAAATAAAATATTCTATCAGAAAATTCCAAACCTATATTTATTTTCCAACAATTCTCTCTCACAGTGAACAGCTTGCATTCTTGATCATATTGTTTATATCTGCATTTCTATGTATTCTTCCATAGGGGTATACTGTATCCGACCCTTCGGTGCCATTGTCATCAGCTATGACCAAATATATTGATCTGCTAACATTGTTAGCCAGTGTATTTGTTGCCAACACATGTTAGCAATCAAAATTGTACTTTATTAGATATATCTAATTAGTTGGTTGAATTCATGTTTTGATAGATACAAGCCATTAAGTGATTTCTAACCAAATCAATTACGGTGCTCTAAATGCGCAAGTTTGGATGGTCGAAGTCTTCTCAAATTTCCTTTTTTTTTTTAGTTTTACTTTTTATCAAATTACATTTTTGTCCCCTTCATTGTCCTTCCTCTACCATGTTCTCATATTCTTCTTGCTCGCTCCACGGCGACGCCTGTTGAGAAAATAAGGTAGTTTGGAGATAAATTGGGTGCTCTGAGAAGAAAAAAGGTAGCCTATTTGTGAATGGTGTATTGAGAAAAGTGGGTGCCATACCCAAAACTTCAGGTCCCTCATTCAGGTATGGGGTGATTTGGGTATACTAAATACTTGAATTTAAAAAAAAAAATAATAAGAATAATTAAAAAATTCCATTCTCAAAATAAAATTTCAACCTAGGAAAAAAATAATAAATATATAGCATAAGTACAAATTCAACACATCATCTATTCTCAAAATAATTTTAAAACCAATAAAGTTCCAACACAACATCCATAGACTAAATTCCAATATTAAAATAACTGACAAACTCAATAAAATTCTTAGCAAATGAACAAAAAAATATGTTGAGATGTGCTTCATTCTGCAAGAGAAGAAAAATCCATCAAAAGAACTTACAAACTCAATAAAGTTCTTAGCAAATTAACCAAAAAAATAATAATAATTAACCTCCAAGCAAGAGAATCTATCCCTAAAATGTTTAAACATGTTCTTCATTATGCAAGAGAATGAAAATGGGGTAATACCCATCATTTTAGCATGTGCTTTCTCAAATTTCGGGATCGGGTTAGGTTTGAGTTGGGTATTCTGATTTGGAGATAGCTTATCCATATCCAATCGAACAGGTTCCTTTCCTCCCCCAAACTCACAAACAATGGACGAAAATCTAGTAATAAACATCTCCCAACGGCCAGTTCATACCACCACCTTCCCATGGAAAAAAAATTAAATCATCACTTTCAAGTAAGAGTTAGTAAGATTGCTTTTCATGTTTGTACGATGATGGAATTGAGTTGATTTTTCAACCAAATTCCACATCTGCTAGTAGGGGTTATTTGAATCAGAGTATTTACTCCAAGCAACAGACACCATAAGTATAAATATAAACTTATAATTATCTAGGCAAAAATATATCACCCATTTGTGTCAAGCCATTCACCATTCATAATTAGTTTTAGCCCAAGTAGTGTATATACTTTTCCCAAACTGGAGGCATTGCATTCATTCGTGACTTCTGTTCCTAGTACTAATACGACTCAACATTTATATCTCTATGTCTATACACTCTAGGGCTGCTTAAAAATCTGACCCACCCGCCGAACCCGATCTGATTGATCCAAATTTAAGACCAACGGACGGGTTCGAGCTATTGAACGGTCGGATACGGATTTCGAATCAAGAAATCTGAATGTATTTGGGCGGTTCACGGATTTCGAATTTCAAGAAATCCGAATGTATTTGGGCGGTTCACGGATTTCGAATTTCAAGAATATGAATATATTCGAGCGGTTCACGTCATGCTGGTGATTTCTACTTGACCATTTGCACGAGTATGACTGGGGCAAGGAGAAATGGTTAGAGATGGCGAGGTCCAAACAAAGTAGTTTGAACCCATCGTTGTCAAACTGCTTCACGTTATCGGAGACAATAACCTTCGGAATCCCAAATCGACAAACGATGTTTTTTCAAATAAAATTCTTGGTGTTCCGATAGTCGGTCGTTGGACGGTGGACCTACAATACAAAAACAGTTAGAAGAACCTCCTAGAGCTGTTCTTGTGACTGCTATCTGATCGTCAAGTTAGTGATTGGAAAGGAAAAAAGAGAAGAGTAATAGTAATGTTCTTGGCTCCAGTTTTAGAGAGAAAGTAAGGAGAGAGAAAATATGACTTGTGAAAGAGGGTCTGTGCCCTAATAGTGTAACTCGGCGTGTGTGGGGACTCGCCGACTGCCATGTCAGCGAGTAGGCGGTTGATCCAATCATGTCCCTAAGGCTTAACTGGTAGCTAGCCCATCGCATCATCGGAGTTTGGACTTAAGCGTGCAGGTGGTATAGAAAACTTTGTCTTGTACGTTACCCTCTGACTCTGACGTGGCCTTGGGCATCTCCGCTGGGATAAGTTCATCGACTGAGTTCCAACGCAAAGATACCGACTGAACTTGCTATAAAGCAATAGTCTGTCGACGACGCTCGGCCATGGCCGAGAATGAAGCAATATATCTTATCTTTCCACAAACTCCAACGGTCTCAAAAATTTCTTGTTCATTATTAATTCTTCGGTTCGTCCTTATAAATTGTGACTTGCCTATCAACCATCCCATCACCAAATATCTTTCTCTGTCTCCCTTTCTATCTATCTGCACACACACACACACACACACACACACACATATATATATATATATATCGCTCGCTCATAAAATGGGGAAGTCACCATGCTGTGAGAAGGTGGGACTGAAGAAAGGGCTATGGACACCTGAAGAAGACCAAAAGCTCTTGGCTTACATTCAACAACATGGCCATGGCAGCTGGCGCTCCTTGCCCGCTGAAGTAAGTAATTAACTTAATCTGAAACTGCCCAATGATTATGTTAAAAATATAAATAATAAAGTTAATTTATTTTTTAAAGATTTTTAATACCATACTGGATTCGCTTCCTCCTTGTGATCACACTTCTTAACGTCCTCACTGTGGGTTGGATGCCATTTTTATTCATAATAGCATTTTACAAGGAGAATTACAGGGGTGGCAGTTTAAGCAGCACGGACACGGACATGATAGGGACACAGACACGGGCA
>BRYE01000027.1:20394312-20409312 GCA_030159115.1 Actinidia arguta var. hypoleuca | reverse complement strand
AATCAAGACTGATCCCCAGAAGAGAAACAAAAATAAAAACTGCGAGTTTCACCGAGACCATGGCCATAATACCGAAGACTATTTTCATCTAAAGGAGCAAATAGCCGACCTCATCAAAAGAGGGTATTTGAGAAAGTACATTGGGGATCGCCATTCTCCCAATTCAGTAGAAAGAAGATACGGAGACAATCGACTTACTGCTGGAGACATTCAGGTAATACACGGTGGGTTTGGATCCGGAGGAAGCTCGAATTCATCCAGAAAGAGGCATGCCAGAAGTGCAGGTATGCTATCCGCAGAAGTTTACAACCTCTCCTCGCCAATGGCCGATGTCCACCCACCCATTACCTTCAATAATGATGACCTCAAAGGCCTGCATCTACCTCATGACGACGCCCTGGTCGTTTCGGGCATCATCGCCAATTTTACCGTCCAAAGAATCTTGGTCGACAATGGTAGTTCGGATGACATTCTGTTCATCTCCGCATTTGAAAAAATGAAGATAGGGCTCGACAAGTTGCAACCCTTTATGACGCCTTTGGTGGGATTTGGAGGAAATCTGACTCATCTACTGGGATGGGTCAAGTTGCCGGTTACTTTGGGGACAGAACCTCGCCAAACTTCTGTTTGGCAGGACTTCATTGTAGTTGATTGCCCTTCCCCCTACAATGCCATTTTAGGACGCCCAACTCTAGGCGAAATTAGGGCGATTACGTCAACCTACCACCTGAAGATGAAGTTCCCCACCTCGACAGGAGTGGGTGAAGTGCGGGGCGATCAGAAAGTGGCCAGACAATGTTTCATTTCGGCCATGAAGATCGAGACCCTCCCGGTACCGAATACCCAATAGCAATTACCGATCAACGATGGCGAGATGGAATCTTTGAGGGACGAGGTGGAACAGGTGGTCTTGATTGATCCCCGAGAAACCGAAAACACTAAGCCCCTTGAAGAAACTATCCCAATTTCCATCCATCCGGAATATCCTGATCGCCACGTTATGATCGGAACAGAACTTGCCGAAGAACTGCGCAACGCTTTGGTGGAATTCTTAAAAAGAAACTTCGATGTTTTTGCCTGGTCCCAAGGCGACGCCCCGGGGATAGATCCGCTAGTTGCCGTGCATAAATTGCAGACCAACCCGTGAAATCCTCCAGTTCGCCAGAAGAGAAGGAAATTCGCCCTCGAGCGGCTTCGAGTTATCGACGAGGAGGTCGCCAAACTCATCAGAGCTAAAGTTATCAAGGAAGCCCAATATCCGGATTGGTTGGTTAATGTCGTCGTCGCCCCAAAAAAGGGGGGAAAATGGAGAGTATGCGTAGACTACACTGATCTCAACAAAGCGTGCCCAAAAGACAGTTTTCCACTATCAAAAATTGATTTGATAGTCGACGCCACATCTAAGCACGAGCTTCTTAGCTTCATGGATGCCTTTTCGGGATATCACCAGATCAAGATGTTTCCTCCTGACGTAGAGAAAACTTCATTCATCACGGAACGAGGATTGTATTGCTACAAGGTCATGCCATTTGGTCTCAAAAATACTGGGCTACTTATCAAAGATTGGTGAACAGAATGTTCAAAGAGCTGATCGGAAAGACCATGGAAGTATATATAGACGACATGCTCGTTAAAAGCCTTGAAGCAGCAAAGCACGTCGCCCACTTTGAAGAAGCTTTCAACATTCTGGGGAAGAACAGGATGATGTTGAATCCTTCCAAATGCATTTTTGGCGTATCATCCGAAAAATTCTTAGGGTTCTTGGTAACCAAACGTGGAATTGAAGCTAATCCAGACCAAATTCAAGCTCTGCTCGGGATGAGCTCGCCCAGAAATATTCGTGAAGTCCAGCAATTAACTGGGCGGGTTGCCGGTCTCAACCAATTTATTTCCAAATCAGCAGACAGATGTTTACCGTTCTTCAAAATCCTGAAGAAAAATCAAAATTTTCAGTGGACAAGAGAATCGGAGGAAGCTTTTCAACAGCTCAAAGAGTACTTAGGGTCGCCTCCTCTGCTTGTGGTTCCGACCACGGGGGAGGAATTGTTCATATACCTCGTCGTTTCGCCCACAGCAGTAAGTGCCGTGCTCATTCGAGAAGAGGACCATGTCCAGAAACTGGTTTACTATGTTAGTAAGGTCCTGATGGGTGCTGAGAACAGATACGTCATGATTGAAAAGCTCGCCTACGCCCTCCTGATCGCCGCCAAAAAATTTCGCCACTATTTTCAAGCCCATCCCATCACCGTGTTAACCGATCAACCGTTGAAACAGGTTCTTCAATGACCAGATACCTCAGGGAGACTCCTGAAATGGTCCATTGAGTTGAGCGAATTCCATATTAACTACAAACCGAGGACGGCAATAAAAGCCCAGGCTTTAGCCGACTTCGTGGCTGAATCCACTCACAAGCCCGATCTAGAATTCTCGGAGGAAGGGATTCGCAACTCATAAAAAGACCTTGAAAGATCAGAGAATAGTCTCGACAGCTCGGGAGAAGGGCTCGATAAATGGACATTATTTGTTGATGGGTCTTCCAATCAACACGGGTGCGGTGCAGGGCTTGTTCTCCAAACCCCGGAAGGTGAACAGATGGAATACGCCATAAGGATTGGATTTAAAGTCACCAACAACGAAGCCGAGTACGAAGCACTCCTTGCCGGATTACGGGTCGCCACAAGAATGGGAGTCCAATCAATTGAAGCCTACAGTGATTCTCAACTAGTCGCCAACCAGGTTCAGGGAGATTACCTCGCCAGGGACGCACGAATGGCAGCTTATCTAGATGAAGTCAAACGCTTGACTCAGAAGATCAAAAAGTTCACCATTCAATAGATCCCTAGAGAAGAAAACAGAAAAGCAGATGCCCTAGCCAATCTTGCTTCAGCTTTTGATTTTATATCAGACAAAAATATACCTTTGGAATTTTTGTCCAAACCAAGCATTGAGGTCGCCAAATCCATCTGTACGACAGAAATAAATCCGACCTGGATGGATGAGATCTCTACCTATCTTCAGGACATAACACTACCAGAGGAAAAACTACAAGCCCGCCGAATCCACTACAGATCTGCAAGGTTCTGCCTACTTCATGAAATTTTATACAAACGATCCTTCTCTGGTCCTCTCATAAGGTATCTCCGACCTTATGAAGCCAATTATGTGATGCGAGAAATCCACGAAGGCATCTGCGGAAATTATTCGGGAGCGAGGTCGCTGGTACGAAAGGCGATTCGCCAAGGCTACTTTTGGCCACAGATGGGACAGGATGCAACGAAATACACCAGGGAGTGTGACAAATGCCAGAGGTTCGCTCCATCCAGCCACCTTCCCCATACCGAGATGGTGCCAATTACCAGCCTCTGGCCATTCACCCAATGGGGGATCGACATACTAGGACTTTTGCCTCAAGCTTCATTACAGAGGAAGTTCTTAATCGTAGCTATTGATTACTTCACAAAGTGGGTAGAAGCTGAACCACTGGCCAGAATCATGGAAAAGAATACGAGGAATTTTGTTTGGAAAGGTATCATCTGCCGATTCGGAATTTCCAAAGTTCTCATTTCAGACAATGCCAGGCAATTCGACAATGATGGATTCAGGAAATTCTGCTCGGACCTCGCCATTTCACATCATTTCTACTCGCCCAGTCACCCTCAAGCCAATGGCCAAGTAGAAGTCACTAACAGAACCATCCTCAGAAATTTAAAAACGAGATTGGAGAAATCCAAAGGAGAATGGGTGGAAGACTTGCCGAGCATATTATGGGCATATCACACTACTAGCAGGATTCCTACTGGTGAAACGCCTTATTCTATGGTTTATGGAACCGAATCAGTGATACCCGTTGAAATCGGAATGCCAAGTTTCAGGACTTTAAACTTTGATAAAGATAGCAATGATGGCGAGCTGAGACTCAATCTCGACCTCCTTGAGGAAAAGCGAGAACAAGCGGGCATACGCCAAGCAGCTTATAAGTATCAGGTCGCCAAATATTTCAACCAGAGGGTCAAACACAGATCATTCTTACCTGGCGACCTAGTTCTGCGAAAAGTTACCTTATCAACCAAAGAACCAAATGCTGGGAAATTAGGACCAACATGGGAAGGCCCTTACAAGGTCGTCAAGGTAACTAGATCAGGAACTTATTGGCTGGAAGACATGAACGGAAAAACACTCCCTCATCCTTGGAACGCTGAGCATTTGAAGAAATATTTCCAATAACTCCCCTGGGCGAAATACTTGTAACTCCTAGATTTTATTTCGAGTAATAAAACTTCTCCAGTTTATTTCAATAACAAAGTACAGGATGGAGGTCGCCTATTCAAGATCGCCAGTTCATCGAAAGATGACGGAGGCATCTTGGTCGCCTATTCAAGATCGCCAGTTCATCAAAAGATGAATGAGGCATCTTGGTCGCCTATACAAGATCGCCAGTTCATCAAAAAATGACGGAGGCATCTTGGTCGCCTAATCAAGATAGCCAGTTCATCAAAAGATGACGGAGGCATCTTGGTCGCCTATACAAGATCGCCAGTTCATCAAAAGAAGATGGAGGCATCTTGGTCGCCTATTCAAGATCGTCACTTCATCAAAAGATGACGGAGGCATCTTGGTCGCCTATACAAGATCGCCAGTTCATCAAAAGATGACGGAGGCATCTTGGTCGCCTATACAAGATCTCCAGTTCATCAAAAGATGACGGAGGCATCTTGGTCGCCTATTCAAGATCGCCAGTTCATTAAAAGATGACGGAGGCATCTTGGTCGCCTATTCAAGATCGCCAGTTCATTGAAAAATGAGGCATCTTGGTCGCCTAATCAAGATCGCCAGTTCATCAAAAGATGACGGAGGCATCTTGATCGCCTATACAAGATCGCCAGTTCATCAAAAGATGACGGAGGCATCTTGGTCGCCTATCCAAGATCGCCAGTTCATCAAAAGATGACGGAGGCATCTTGGTCGCCTAATCAAGATCGCCAGTTCATCAAAAGATGATGGAGGCATCTTGGTCGCCTATACAAGATCGCCAGTTCATCAAAAGATGACGGAGGCATCTTGGTCGCCTATACAAGATCGCCAGTTCATTGAAAAATGACGGAGGCATCTTGGTCGCCTATTTAAGATCGCCAGTTCATTGAAAGATGACGGAGGCATCTTGGTCGCCTATATAAGATCGCCAGATCATCAAAAGATGACAGAGGCATCTTGGTCGCCTATTCATGATCGCCAGATCATCGAAAGATGACGGAGGCATATTGGTCGCCTAAATTAAGGGTCCAGGTCACTGGAAAATGACCTCTCCTATCCTAGTTCGCCATTAAACAAAGAATTAAGGACACAAATTAAAGTAGTGAACATCGCCAAAACATACTCATTCAAAATTGCTGAGGAAAAAGATCAACATTTATATTGAGATATAATCAAAGTACATTTTACATTTATGGTAAAGGGGGGGGTTGTTGTCGCCTTGAGAAACTGCGTCACCCGGGGGATTCGCATCTCCTTTTTCAACCGTTTCTTCCTCGCCCCCTTTCCCTTCTCCTTCATCCTCCAAAGCAAGCAGGTCCAGGTCGAGGCGCATCTCCTCCAAGTCTATGGCCAGGTCGGGATGGTGATGACGAATCTGACGTTTGCAGAAATCAAACCCTTCGCCAAAATACTTCGAGGATGAGCTTTCGACAGCCTCAGAGAAATCTGACGAGGATTTAAATTCCTCAACAGCCAGCTTTCCTGCACGCTCCATTCTCCCCCTCAAGTCTTCAACCAAAAGACCTGCCTTTGTCAGACTATCGGAGAAGGCGTCTCTTTCAGCCTTCAATTTGGCGTACTCGTCGCCGACCTGCTGCTCCCGAGCTCGCGCCTCGGCCAATTGCTGCTTCAGATCGGAAGATAACTTCTGAAGGCGAGACACTTAAGAATCCAAAGAAGCAGCTCGCCCCTGTTGAAGGGTGGCCTCCTCAATGGTCTCCCTGCTCTTCACCGCCAGAGAAGACCCGAACACAAGCGCCTGCTACAAACAAATCTAATCAGATCAAAACGATCAAATTTGACAAGGATAAAACAAATTTGAAGTTAGTATCAAAATAATACCTGGCCAAGCGCGTGAATAAATTTTGAGGCAGTCTGGTCCAGAGAGAGCTGCCCCACCTTCTCTTGATCCGTAGGAGGGATCACCCCTCGAAGGATCTTCTCGGCCATTGAAGGGCTCCCCAAAATGGAGGCCCTCGGACCAAGTGTTGTACCCAACGAGGGCGAGCTTCCTTCCCCGGGACCAGAAGAAGGGGCTACTGGATGACGTATTGGACCAGATTTCTTTTTTGGCTCGGGGATGGGGGCTTGCCCCTTGCCTTTGGAGTCATCCCCAGATTTCACCTTCTTGCTCGGCGAGGAGGGAGGTTCATCCGCTGGACGCTTCTCGCCAATGACCACCCCCTTTGCAGGAGGGGGACCGGATTTTTGGGATGAACTCTCACCTCGGGCTCTCTCCACCCGTTCGCCAAACTTTTTAAGACTGATTCTCCTCGACATTGCTGCAAAAAAGAAAAAAGGAGATATATATCAGACGTAAAAAAATAATCAATAAAGGTAGCAAGGGTTTATACCATCCGATCTAAGCTCGGGGGATAGCTCAGAATCCGACCAGGATTCTGATGTCGAGACCGAGCTCGATCCCAATGCTGAGCAAAATTCAAGGACAGGGTCTCGGATTTTTCCCCTAGACCATCTTAATAAGGTCAGGTCGGGAATATGAGGAGCAACCCTTCTCAGTTCTTTCCTAACTGTCCCTATATATTCTATTGAATCATCTTCGGGCTGGCCATCTTGAGGGAGTTCACCACGGGAAGGGCGGGACTCACCCGCTTTACCCGACGTCGATGACGGTTGCAGATGATCGCCCTCCGATCCTGACTCCGTAGGACCAGGTGAGCTGAACACCCGACGAAAGGCCTTGGTTTTGAAAATCATGGGAACCTTGTAGCGCCCACGTTCCGCCACCGACTTAGAAATTTAGTCATAGAATTCCTGCTCGAACGACAACAACGTAGACAGCTCGTTGCAGCGTTTATCTGAAAAGAAACCCATGTTAATACCGATCTAGTTTATTAACAAACCAACGTTGGCAAAAAAAAAAAACCGACCTGAAATTCCTCATGACCTCGGAATCCGCGGTACTCCCTCCCGAGGTTCTTCATCAAAAAGCTCCCAATTGTCCCCGGAGGCAAAGAAGAACCTGCTCTTCCACCCCTTCACATTGCTGGGGTACCCTCTGAAGATAGTTTTCTTGTACCTCGCCTTGAAGTACAGCCACCCTTGGTCCGACTTAGGATTATTAGTGAGGAAAAAAATGTTCCTAAACTCGGATAGAGTCATCACAAACTTATGAACTCGCCACAACGACACGGCGCCGACGATACTGCGCCACGCGTTGGGGACGAGTTGAGCAGGACAAATTTTATAAAAAAGCAAAATTGACCTAATAATTATAGGAATAGGAAAACGGAGGCCCGCTGGAAAGGCGGCCTCATAAAAAGCCACCTCTCCGGGGCGAGCAGAGAGAATGGTCTCGCCCTCCTCAGGAAGTCTAAGCTGTACACCCTGAGGGAATGAATAAGTCTCCCGTAGAAGGCCGAGCTCCTCAAGGTTCATAGTGTTATGTTCTTTAGTTACGGAGGGATGAATGTTATCTGAAGGGACGACCTCGACGACGGATGGATCTTCCATTGGCGACCTAGGGGACTGTCTAACCTCGTCAGTTACGTATGACGAACCTTCTCCTAAATGGTCTGAGATCCACGAAGGCAAAGAATCCAAAGTAGGACTCACCGTAGACCTATGGGACATACAACTAAGAAAAAAAGAGAGAGCGAACGATTACTTACTGTGCTAAGAAGCAAAGATCACAGGCAGAAGTAAGGAGACTTGAGGCAGGAAGAACAGGAAGAACAACAACAAGCAAGAGCTAGGAGAGAGAGTGATGGTGGTTAGGCAAAAGGGTAAAAGTAAATGGTTAGGGTTCCTTATATATAAGGAGAGTGACGGTTGAGATTCATCCGCTTTAATGGCCCAGATTAATCCGCCTATTCAAATTCTTTTTGAAACTTGAACTCCGAGCCATCAAATCCCGCCAAAGGTAATCATGGCGCCGCCTTATTTCTCCAAAAACTACTGCAGAATTTAATGCCCCATCCACGTGTCAAACCGGGAAAAGAGGCACATTTAATACGCACCCACACGGGTCCATAACTTCTAATGACATTACTCAAAGGTCCCAAATATCTCGGCACTTTTGAGTAGGGGGCTACTGATGTGGAATAATTCGAACCAACAGATGTTCCGAGCAAAGCACGTCGCCCAAAGGTTCAGAACTCGCCTTTCAGGTTGCCTCATATTGTTAATAAATTTAAACTCCATTCCATTTACATATCCTCCACTTCGCCATAGGGCGAGACTATTTACCTCGCCCAATGCAGAGACGTCTCCTCAAAGACTTCTCTCCAAAAGGACCCCCATCTCCATTAGGAGATCTGCTATCACTAGACTCCTTACCTGATTGAAGTCCATCTCCATAAAGAGTTTCACCTCTGCAAGAGAACTGTTTCCAATAGACTCCAACTCCACAACGTCGCCTATAATTCCGGAGTAATCACCAGTTGGCAACCTCCTGATTAAACTCCAGATTTAATTGGGATAACATCCCATGTTTATCCTTCCGAGGAATTCGCCATACTACACTGACACGACTCAGTTCTCCCGTCTATATAAAGGCCGCTCCCCCACAACCAAAAAGGTACGCTCAACACAGGCATTACACACTTTTATTGTGCTCTCCATACTGCCTTATTCTCTGGTCGCCTTGGTCTGATTCATACGCTGGAGGGGTTTTGAGCGGCCTCACCCCGGTCGATTACTTTTACTCGTTGCTCTTCGCCCCAGTTTAGGCCGAGGTCCAGTGCTGAGGCCGAGGAGCAATTCTGACTGTTGGTTGCTCTCCCAGATTTTTACCACAACAAATTATATTTTGTTTACTATCTAATGAGTCACGCCCCATAATTAATGATTCGTACATTGGATATGACATGTACATGTCATGATGGATATTATATAATGTAAACATAATCAGTTTAAAAAAATAATTACCATAATATAGTTGGCTAGCTGATCATACCCTGACTAATTCTTTTACTTAATTTCTTAATTTTTAACGTAAAATTTCAATTAAAACAAAACTCGCTAAAAAAACATAAAGTTGAGAGTAATTAAATATTAACGGAGAAACACTGATTCTCTAAGTGATGACCCATATTTGTTAATCACATTTTATTTACTATTATTTGATGCACCCATACCCCTGATGAGAAAACCTCTTCTCAATATCTAACCAATAATTGTGTGGCACAGACATGGTACCGGGCAATAAACGAAAAATTGGAAAAAGAGTATTTTTGCAGAAATTTCGTAAACAGATCTACTGTGATGATTCTGATGTAGACGCAATACAGAATGGCTCCAAACTTGTTGAGAATAATCAATGTTTGTGGCGTTTTGAGTCTAGGTGCATTGGTTTACGTCAATGTTTTAATAGTAGACAATACAACAATAACTCTTCATTCGCTGTCCCTTAAAAATCACAATTTACGTTTCACGTATTGGCGGCTCACATTCAAGAACTTCCACAGCTGAAAAACCTCTCACATCTACGAATTTCCAAATAGCGGGTAGCTGGAGTAACCGTAAATCTAAATTTCTGAAGATTTTCAATTTTATATAGGAGTATTAGCTATTAATATTGTTAAATTATTTAAGTTTGTCATCTCGAATTTAAAATCAGAATTGTTTTTTATATGTATTAATATTGTATTTTTTTATGAAGGTTTCAAATTCTATGTTTGCATACATATGCTTCTTTAAAATTAAAATTTTACGTCTCTTTTGATAAGGACTAAGTAAGCACAGTGGATAAGGACTAAGTAAGCACAGTGGCGGAGCCACATAAGGCTTAGAGGGGGCAGCTGCCCTCCCCTCAAGTTGGGAATTTTTTTTTTTTGGCCTATAGTTTTAAGAAAAATTTTAATTTGTCCCCCCTCAAAATTATAAATGCCCCCCTTAAAAAAAAAAATTCAACAGTTGCCCCCCCTGAAGTTTTTTTCTGGCTCCGCCACTGAGTAAGCATGTTTCACAATTAAAAAATATGCACAAAGTAAAAAAAAAAATTATAATCTTTTTAGGATTTACTTATTTTTTATGTAGCTGTGGGATCCCCATGCACTAACCTACTTTTTTTGTCCTAATTTATTTATCCTTTGGGTATCAAATATTTAAAGGAGTCAATGCTTGCTTCACTCTAAAAGCGTCAACTTTTTAATTACTCTTTAATAATTTAAAATGACCTAAAACTGCTTGTTTGTTGCACTTTTTACATAAATTAGAAGTTGATAAGGGATGTATTTTACTTAAATAGTTATTCCCAAAGAGAAGAATGACTCATCTCGAGATGATCATGTCACCTTACTTCGTCCGTGATCGCCACTCGTCCATCGCCAATAGACACTACCCAAAAGATTACCTTGCCAGTTACATTCATTTGTTGCTCATGTTGCCAGATCCTCCAGACCGAGATACAGCGATCTCCAACTGGCTCCTTTCGACTACGATTTCCTCCAATTACTCCATGATCTCTTCTACGGTAATCCTATAATCGCACCACAATCTTCTCTTTCCCTTGAGAGAATCTTCACCTATAAAAGTCGCTTTCATACCTCCAGAAAGGGATAAGTTTACTTGTGCTTTTTTCTAGAGCATTCTGTGTTCAAAGTTCCGCTCTCTCTTAAAGATCTAATTGTCACACCGAAGGAGTTTCTTAAACATCTAATATTTGGGTAGATTGTTGTTGGGTAATTGTTGATTTTTGATGGGTTTGTGAAGTTGTGGTGTTGACAAATATTAATTTGGTGTATCCAGTGAAGGTCAGAAGAGGAGGTCTTTGAAATTCAAGGTTTGTGTATGTCACTAATTATTTTAATTCTAGTGATTTATTGAGTTGGGTATCATATGAATCTTAGACTGTGTTTGTATTTATGGATTTCTAATAAAAAGATTTAGCAATTATTATTTAGTGAGAGAAGTTTAAATTGAAATAAAAAGATTTGACAGTATTATTTAATGAGAGTAATTGAACTGAAATTTGAACAATAACAAACATTCTCATTGATGAAGGGTAAAATCTTTACATGTTGAAATAAGCATGTCTCCAAGATCATGTCGCCTTATTTGATGTGATCACCTCATAAAGCTCAGATTTCTTGGAATGTTGTCTACATCCTCCACGAATTCTCACATCGCCAATACCGAGCTTGTTAATCTCGCCGGTCACTCTAAGGATGGGATGATCTTGAGACTCTATCTCCACTAGATCTCCTACATTTGCGGTGCTATCTCCATTTGGCATTCTCCTCCTGTTTCGCCGCGATCCTTAGTCACAACTTCCATATTTGGTTGTCCGACGATTACGCTATGACCTCCTTGCACGGCTATAAATTCTTCATCTATAAAAGGCCGCTCACCATCCACCAAAAAGGAGTAACTACATTCTCATTTTTTGAGCCATAACTATACTATTTTTCCTGCTCTACTTTGTCTAGATTGTTCTCCTTAGTCTCATCTCCACGCCGGAGGGGATTGTAGCGGCCTCACCCCCGGCCGATGATGTTTATTCCTTTATGCAGGTCACCAAGGTCAATACAAAGCTTACGAGAAATTCTGATTGCTGATTGCTCATCCTAAATTCCTACCAAAATAGTTTGACACCATTTATGAGAACGACAATTCTCAAAACTCTATTCACTTGCGTAGCTGCTTATTGCCTAGACAAAGTACTAGCAATCCTTTAAACAACAAAGCATGTCCAATGGCAAACACTAGTCAAGCTTCAGATCTCGAGGGCATTCATCATGAGATGCATGGAATCTCCGAGTAGATTAGAATCATGAATGAGATAAATGTCCGCCTGGTACAACATCTTGCCATAAATAATTTGCCTCCTACCACTACACATGCCCCAGAAGATACTGATCGATCTTGCCGTTCTCACGGATCAAGTGACCAGGATTCGCAGAATCATCATGGTGCTAGTCAAGGACATTCAACCAGGAGCCATCAGCATCGGTCAACAAGTTTGCACTCCAGACGAGGAAGGAGTCCTGGTGTGTCAGAGTCTCAGTCACCTAGCCGAACTCAGGATATGTAAGCGAGAAAACCAAGAGATGGGAAAAATCAACTCGCTGGGATGACCGAGTACACAAGTACCGTGATAAGTCCACTACCCAAAAATTTAAAGACTTAGATGCTCGGATCGACACCATCAATACCGGCGTAAATGCCCCAGTTATTGTGGATGCTTTTATCAGGAAAACTGAGCCTCCATTTATGGAGAGAGTAATGAAAGTCATGGTTTCATCAAGATTTAAATTGCCATCTCAACTAGGAGTGTACGAGGGGAAGACAAATCCCATGGATCACCTGGACTCGTACAAAAACTTGATGATGCTCTAGCAGTATTCAGATGAGGTGATGTGCAAAGCTTTCTTAGCAACCTTAAAGGGGCCAACGATATCATGGTTCAAGAAATTGTCTCCCAGAACCATTGATTGGTTTGCGACTTGAGTAACTTTTTTGTCGTCAATTTCATAAGCTATAGGGTCAAGCAGAAAAATACTTTCCATCTTTTTACAGTCCACAATAAAGATGGAGAGAGCTTGAAAGATTACGTCAGGCATTTTAATCAGGTTGTCTTGGAAGTGGAAGATCCCAGTGACAAGGTGGTGATCATGGTAGTGATAGAGGGTCTTCGTCCAGGCCCACTATTCGATTCCCTCTTCAAAAGCATTCCTGAAACATTGTCAGCACTCTAGAGTTAGGCCGACAAATACATAGTAGTTGAAGAGTTGGCAGAGGCCAAGCATAGAAGGTGAGGAAAGGATGATCACAAAAGAAAAGAACCTGATACTCAACGAACAAACTATAGGGGTGAGCTAAAAAGTAAGAGGTCTGAGCAAGATGCTTGAAGGAGAATTAATGAACGACATATTCGCACTCCTCCTCGCTGACCCGACATGATGTTGCCTCATCTCAATGCCCCTATAGTCTAGATGCTCATGGAGATCAATGAAGACTTTGTGAAGTAGTCTAGGAAGATCAAGACCAACCCCCTCTAGAGGAATAAGAACAAGTATTGTGAGTTCCATAAGGATCATGGACATAACACTGAGAATTACTTCCAATTAAAGGAACAGAAAGCTGATCTGATCAAGAAGGGATACTTGAAACACTTTGTTGCTAATCGCCCAAGACCTGACTCACCTGACAAAGGATATGCTAATAACAAACCATCCATAGGTGATATCCAAACTATCCATGGAGGGTTTAGATCAAGAGGATGTTCAACCTCATCACGAAAGAGGCATGCTATGGAGGCAAATGGGCGAGAAAATGAGGAAGTTTACAACCTCTCCACACCTATATCTGAAGCTCTCCCACCCATCACCTTCACCAATGAAGATTTGAGAGGCTCGTATCTCCCTTATGTTGATGTATTGGTTATATCTGCCACAATCGTTGATTTCAACGTTTAGAGGATCGTAATTGATAACGGGAGTTCTACTGACATTCTATTTATCTCAACAATTGACAAGATGAGGATAGGGCAAGACAAGCTCCACCTTCTCCATACTCCTTTAGTCGGTTTTGGAGGAGGATCAATACACTCCCTTGGATGGATCAAGTTGCCCTTGACTTTGGGAGTAGAAACCAACCAAACTACACTGTGGCAAGATTTCATTGTCATGGATTGTCCTTCTCCATACAACTCAATCTTAGGTCACCCCACCTTGGAAAAAATTAGAGCCATCACTTATACCTATCACCTGATGATGAAGTTTCCTACTTCGACTGGATAGGTGAGGTAAGAGGCGACTAGAAAGTTTCCAGGCAGTGCTTTATGATAGCAATGAATATCATCCCCACTCTGTAACCCAACGCCAAATAGTAGTGACAAATAAAATATGATGAGATGGAGGCGCTGAGAAACAAAATAGAAGATACACCCCTTATTGATCCTTAAGAGACAAAAAACACCAAGCCTCTAGAGGAATTGATTCGTATTTCGATACACCCTAACTATCTAGATCGCCATGTGATAATCGAGACTGAATTGATTGAGGAGCTACGAAATACTTTGGTAGAATTTTTGAAGAAAAAGTACGACGTATTTGCATGGTCACAAGGTGATGTTCCAGGAATAGATCCTTAAATTATTATTCATAAGCTCTTCACTAACCTTGATCATTCTTCAGTCCACCAAACAAGAAGAAAGTTCACTACTGAATGTTTGAAGGTCATAGAGGAAGAGGTGGTCAAGGTCATTAAGGCCAATGTCATCAGAGAATTCCATTATCCAGATTGATTTGTCAACATCATCGTCACCTCTAAAAAGAGTAGGAAATGGAGTGGTGCTTTAATTCAACGACCTAAACAAGGCCTACCCTAAAAATAATTTTTTGCTACCAAAGATTGATCTGATAGTTGATGCAACCTCCGAGCACGAACTCCTCAGCTTCATGGAATCCTTTTCAGGATAATATCAGATCAAAATGCATCCACCCGACATAGAGAAAACTTCTTTTATCATATAAAGAGGACTATATTACTATAAAGTCATGCCTTTTGGACTGAAGAATAAGGGGGCGACGTACCCAAGATTGATCAACAGGATGTTAGAGAAAATGATTGGGAAAACAATGAAAGTCTACATTAATGACATGCTAGTCAAGAAACTCAATGCAGTTGATTACGTCGCCCATTTGGAGGAAACGCTTTATATTCTTTGAAAGCATCGCATGATGCTAAACCCTTCCAATTGCATATTTGGCATGTCATTAGGAAAATTCTTCAGTTTTTTAGTAACTAAAAGAGGGATTGAGGCAAATCCCGAAAAAATCCAAG
>BRYE01000027.1:20381812-20391812 GCA_030159115.1 Actinidia arguta var. hypoleuca | reverse complement strand
AATTTCTCTAGTTCAATTCTGTTATCATCGCCAATGGTATTAAGGTCTCTAGTTTCACCAATTAATTAGATTAATTCAATTTATTTTTGTCACCAAAATCGAGATTGTTATATCGCCGGTTTGATTATTAACATCGCCTACTTAACTCTCTTTTCATCGCGAAACTTATTCGCCAAAGGATAAAAAAATGGGAGTTGCAAATTATTTAGCCAAGGCATCTTGCTCGCCAAATTGTTCTGATTGCCATGATGGAGTTTAATGCCTACCTGGTTAAGGTATCTTAAACCTATATTCGCCTAACAGTTTTTGTTCGCCAAGTTCATCTCGCTAGTTTCATTACATACATTAGTCATGATATCGCTAATGGAAACAAAGACATTGTTATTGAAAAAGAACAGATATGAAGGAAAACATACATCTTATTACGATAGATTTACATTGATATCGCCAAAAAAAAAGAGAAAAATACATTGAGGTGCTTGCTAGGGAGGAAGGATATAACCAGCTCGTCCTTCTCCTCCTCTTCATCTTCCTCAACTAACTCAGGGTCGATTTGGAGGTCTTGAATGTTAAGGTTGGGTTGGAGAATTTTGATCTGCTTTTTACACAAATCGAAGCCCTCACCGAAGTACGTGAAAGCTATTTTTTCCACAGCCTCTTGGAAGTCATCCGAGGATTTGTACTCTTCAACTGCTGACTCCTTGGTGAGGGACTCCTTCTGATGCCTCTCTAGATTGGCATCATGTTCATTCTTCATCCTCCTCAGCTCTTCGACGGCGTGTTGCTTTTTAGCCTCAGGTTTGGCTACCTAACCTTTAAGGTCCTTGGCCACACTCTGAGCCCTGACCATCTCATCTCAAATGGACCCAGCATTGGCCTGTAGGGTCATCGCCTCTTCTTGCATCTCTCTTTTGCGGCCAGCGAGAGAGGATCCAAGTATTACCGCTTGCAAAAAACACAACTTATCAGACCATCGAATCTTCAAAAGTACGAGCTTAATTTAAAAGACAGATAGATACCTGGCTGACAGAATGGAAGAACCTCGTGATTGCCCGGTTGAGGTTCCCTCCCCGGGGGCTATAGGAATAGATGCCACCCTACTTGACGTCGCTTTGGACTTGGCTGGGGCCTTGGTAGCTAGCCCCTTCTTCTTGTCCTTAGGCTGTGGCATCGATCCCTTCTTTTTGGTGTTCGCTGCCGATTTACCCTTCTTTGAGGACGAGATGTTGAGCATCTCATCTCGGGGACATTTCCTTAATAATAATACCCGTCGCCACCAAGCTTGTACCCTTGGGCTTGCCCTTCCCTTTTGCCATCTAAGTGAGCTTTTTTATGTTGATCTTCTTTGACATAGCTACAAAAGAAATCCGAAGTCAGTTAATAGAGGAGATGAAATACTTAAAAGTTGAAGGAAGACAGTACCATTTGATCTAAGCTCAAGGGGAAGCCATGGATTTGACTAGGCCTCCGAGCTTGAGCTTAAGCCTAAGCTTGAGCTACCTGGTTCCAAACCAAGGAAAGAAGGCTGGGGGGGTTCTGCTACGAGCCTTAACAGTGTTAGATCAGAAAAGGAAAGGTAAAATTTCCCTCATCCTCTTCCTGATGGTTTCTATGTATTCCATTGAGTTATCTCAAGAATGGTCACCTCCGGGAGGATCATCTCAAAAATGAAGGGACTCACCCTCATTGTCCGCAATGTGAGTTGCATCGCATGCTAGGTTATCCTCAGCATTATCCCCACCACCGGACACCATTTTTTTTGAATCAAGGGCGAAGCTTTTGAGGAAGGAATTCGAGCGAAGGATGTCCTTAATTAGGTAAAACTGTCCTCGCTCTAGCATACCCAAGATCTGGTCTAACCTTTGTTATTCGATCTCGGTCAAAGCAGGCAACACTTTGCAGCGCTTAAATGAAAATATTTACACAATGTTAGAAAAAAATTTGGAAAGCTCGGTCAATAAAGAACTAATCATTGAGCAAACACTGACTTAGAGTGCTCCACGATCTTGGAACCCTCAAAACTCCAAGCCCCCAAGATTGTCCATGGCGAACTCCCAGTTGTCCCCCGAGATGAAAAAGAATTTCTTCTTCCACCCTTTGACGTAGCCACCCAGAATTCGGCTTCGGGTTGTTGAAAATGCCAAACACGTGCCTAAACTCATTTAAAGTAATGGCAAACTTGTGAAATTGCCACTGCACCAGCACACCCATAATATTTCTCCATGTATTGGTGGCTAGCTAGGTAGGACAGATGTCGTAGTACGCCAGTATCCTTCTAATGGTTAGATGAATAGTAAGGCGTAGACCAACTTGAATGGCGACCTCATAAAAGGCTATTTTTCCTGGGTAAGTAAACTCTATGGTCTCATCTACCTCGGGAAGCCTGATCGGATCCTCACTAGGAAGCAGCATGACTCTTGAAGGTGATCTAGCTTGCTCTGGGTCATGGTGTTTGTCTCCCTCTCAGGCGGAGGTTGGGTGTCTATAGAGGGACTTCCCTCATTACCAAAAGAAACCTCTCTAGGAGATGAGAGATATTGAGTGACCTCAGTCGTCATGTAAGACCGTTCTCTGAGGTTGTCAGATATCCAAGATGGAAGGGTATTTTCTAAGTCTCCTACGTCTACATTACCGAACATAAACTAAGGGCTGAGGACTAAAGAAAGATGAACGATACTTACTAAAGGACTTAGGTGAGTACAAGGTGATGAGGGCTAGGTGAACTAAAATCACGTCGATGCAAGGGCAGCAATTCTAGAGCGAAGGAAGCAAAAGAGTACACGTTATGGGAGAACCCCCTATTTATAAGAAAAGTGAAAAACCAAGATCTGTTTGCTTCTACAGACAAGATTGTACGACGCTTCACATACCAAGGTCAGAGCCGTCAGTCGCGGGTGAAGGGTCACTCCATTATCAATGCACCACCAAGTGTTGCCCTGTAAAAGCATGTCATCATTACATGCTTAGGTCATCTATCAACACCATATGATTTGTTACTCGTTGATGCCAAGTGTTTCACCTCAGCATCCCGAGTAGGGGAGCAACTAATGATGGGTAAAATCTTTACCTTCTCAAATAAGCACGTTGCCAAGATCATGTTGCCTTATCTGATATGATCACCTCATTAAGCTCAGATTTCCTGAAATGTTGTCCACATCCTCCACGGATTCTCACATCGCCAATACTGAGCTTGTCAATCTCGCCCGTCATTATGAGGATGGAATGACCTTGAGACTCCTTCTCCACTAGGTCTCTTATATTCGTGGTGCTATCTCCATTTGGCATTCTTCTCTTGTTGCGCCGCGATCCTTGGTCATGGCTTCCATATTTGGTTGTCAGACGATTACGTTGTGATATCCTCTCATGGCTGCAAATTCTCTATCTATAAAAGGCCACTCACCATCCACTAGAAAGGGGTAACTACATTCTTACTCTTTGAGCCATAATTATACTATTTTTCCTGCTCTACTTTGTCTAGCTTATTCACCTCAGTCTCATCTCCACGCCAGAGAAGTTTGTAGCTGCCTCACCTCGGCCGGTGACATTTATTCCTTTGCATAGGTCATCGAGGTCAATACCGAGCTTACAAGCAATTCTGACTGTTGGTTGCTCATCCTAAATTCCAACCACAATACTCATAATGTTGTAGTTTAATAGTGAGTTTGAGAAATTCATTTTAAGACTCGGTATTCAATCCACTGAACTGATTAATTTGGGCATCAATTTCACCGTCTATAATTAGAGGGCTCATTTAGAGCTATGAGGTGGCTCAACATAGGAATTGATAGCATGTGGGGGGGATTAGAATTCCAGACCAAATGCCTTAGGAGACTACCACTACGTCACACCCTAAGGGTTGTAAATTTCAAAATTTTATGGTTTCATAAAGCCCCTAATGGCCAAGTGACTAGGGTTGGCCATTTTGACCTGGTTGAGGGGCCCGCCCTGTATGGGGCGGGTTTTCCCAACTTGAAAAAGCAATGTGTTAGGGTCAAGTTTGAATTTACGGACCCAACAGATTCAGGTCAAGAGCAGAGAAATACATAACCCAACTAGTATATGTATACTAATATAAAATTATTAATATATTTATTATATATCTATCTACATATGTTTTTTACTCTCAAAGAAAAAAATACTATTTGAATGAAAAGTTAGATAACTTGCTATTTAATGCATATTGTTGATTTGGATAAAAGAATAAGAAATTGGTTTAATAACTTTTAATAGTTGGCCTTCATTTTAGTATAAATTTGTTAGTTTTAGAAGATTGTTAAAATTTTGGGGTTTGCGGGGCATGGAGTAGGAAGTGCGGTTTTGGCCCGGGTTTTGGGAGACCCGTAAAAAATCTTACCCATGCCTATCCTTATAAGTGACTACTGCTCTGCCAATCCATAGGAGTTGTGAGTTTAATAAATTTATCAAGGTGAATTTAAAGTGACTATTGTATTTAATTGTGGTGATTTAAATTTTTCTTGTACAAATTCTAGTTATACAAGAATCTCGAAACATAGATCTCTTTTACCTCTAATTTTTTGTCCAATGTAGTTTAACAAATTACCCATAGCTAAAATTCTTATACTTTTCTACAAAAATAAACGTTTAAATCCCTTCCTTCAAACTCATATCCATCTAAATTTGAAGCCTAGGTTGGGGCTTAGTGGTGGTTTTAGAGTAAAAATTGCATTTATCTTAACCCTTGTTTAATTATGGATGCAATAATTG
This sequence comes from Actinidia arguta var. hypoleuca, assembly GCA_030159115.1. NCBI lineage: Eukaryota > Viridiplantae > Streptophyta > Magnoliopsida > Ericales > Actinidiaceae > Actinidia > Actinidia arguta. Next base: position 20,387,087 of record BRYE01000027.1, on the reverse strand, counting down.
AGTTGATAAAAAACAGAGTCATTGGTTTACATAGTAGACCTACCCAGTTGGGTTTGGAATTTTGATGAACTAGTAAAATTTTGCAGGAACCCAACTACTGAGCACAACACTAGGTGTTGTGGTATAAAACTAGAGCAAGCAACCAATAGTTAGAATTGTTCTTTCACCTCAGTACTGGACCTCGACAACAAATTGGGCGACCTATGTAGGGGCGAACAAATGTTATCGATCGGGGTGAGACTGCTCAAAATTCCTCTTGAGTGTGAATCAGACCAAGGCGAGCACAAGAAAAGCAATGTAAAGACAGAGCTATAGATGCACGTATTTTTAGGTTAAATTGTCGTACCTCAATAAGATGGGGGCGGACTTTATATAGGTGTAGGATAGAGAATCGTGTGAAGATATTTAGGCGAGATCTTCGGATAACTATGTTTAGGAAGTATATCCCTGAGATACCGGAGTGACAATAGAAGATAACCATGTGAAAAGCAATCCGCAATTATAGGAGTTGTGATGGAGATAGTTTTCTTATGGAGGTGGAATCCTTATGGAGGTGGACTCTGACTAGGTGGAGGAGTGACCAAGAAGAACTCTCAAGTAGACGGAGTCCTTGTGGAGATAGAGCCCTCCTAGAGATGGTCTCTGGCCTGGAAACATAGACGACCTCGCCTAAAGGCGAGCTAGAGAAAGGCTTGTACATCGGCGAAGTGATCCATTGGTGATAATGTGATGGGTGACCAGGACTATGTTAGTATTATGGCAACGTGATCTTTTGGCGAGGTACATGCTTTAGAATATCGATAGATGGATATTTTTTCCCACATCACTGGGTGTGAAAGAATATGTACAGAATGAGTTTGAGAAGGTAGATGAAGAAGTCACAAATCCTCACAAGCAGCTTTTCCTTTTTTCCATAATATTAGATGATTTTCTATGGGCATTTGGGATGTTCAGATCTAAGGCATTTTCTCGCCTTCGCGTATAAAATCTTGTTTTGATCCCTCTTGCAGACCTTGTATGTTGTTTCCTTCTCATCAAATTTGTTTCCTGCAAAAATAATCTCTAAATTTAGTTTTTGAAGTAGCATAAACAAAAACAGATAGAAGTTCTCACTTTGTAGTACATTACCAAACTCGGGGGTGTAAAATCAAGCTGCCCAGCCCGAAAATCCCGAGTTCGTTAAGCTCGGTGGGCTCCTGTCAAAATTTGGACTGGGCTGGGTTGTCCAAAACTGAGAAATCCTCAAGCTCAGCCTAAAGCCCAGGGGTGTACGGGCCTCGGGCTTTTGGCGAGTAGGCCCAGGACCAAAACCATTCAGACTTTTTTTTTCTATAAGTTTTCCAGTATATATAAGAAATTCGTGAAACTAAAGTGGAAGCCAATTACCTCTTTATATTGGACCTACATCAGTTAACTGAGGGTTGATAAAGAAAACTAGAGAGAGGGAGAGCGAGAAAGAAGGGAGAGGGAGAAGTTTTCTGTATGCAGTGAGTTTGTCTACTGTTAGAGAGAGAGAGCCCATTCTCACTCTTAAATAAATGTTGGTGACAGCCTTTGGGTTACCAAAAAGGCTTAATTTCACAAACACTTCCTAAATTATTATTTTTTTATTACTTTCACCTCCTCATCTAAAAATTGAATCATGTTGACTCTCTTAACTATTTAATTCTTTCACTTACACCACTTCCATTACTAATATATTTAAAATAGTGATGAAAATCGATCATGTATTATCCATATGCTTAAATTAAATGCCTTTATGTCTAAAATATTCTTATTCTTTTGAGAAAAATAAGTCAATACTCTATTTAAAGGTTTACTAATAAGGGTTAATTTATTCCTACAATGGCTAAATAAGCCCGTACATGAAGTATTGACTTATTTTTTATAAAACAATAATAGTATTTTAAACATAAGGGCATTTAATTTAAGCTAATGAACAACATGCGATCTATTTTCATTACTATTTTAAATAAATTAGTAATGAAATGGGTGTAAGTGATAGAATTAAACAGATAAGGGGGACAATATGATTTACTTTTTAGATGAGGAGGTAAAAGTGACAAAAGGCAATGGTTTAGGGGTGTTCGCGAAGTTAAGTCTACCCAAAACTATCAATAATCACCTCTCCTTATCTACTACGATATGGGTCATGGGTCAAGCCCACATAGGCAACCCAACTCGGCCCAATATTCAATAATCGGGAAAAACAAAATAAAATAAAGGAAAGAGTTCTGTTAGGGATAATGCATTTTTTGTGTAGTATATGAACATTGTATGCTCACATATGGTAGGACCCTTAGTTTTGTGAGTTTCATCACATGTAACTATACACTATTAATGCACTTTACAAAATGCATTTTCTCTAATTGTTCTTTGTAAGGAGAACTATCCTTATTCTATGCATTTCTCAAATTTCAATGCCTTAAGGTTTAGTTTCTAACAAAATGGGGTGTAAGGATGTAGCCACTGTAATATTGGTGTGACTACTGACAATTCACTATCACTTATTTGGTGCTCTTGGAGCAATATTCTACACTAGTCAATGAGTAACACATATATACATATTTGTCACAACACAAACAAAAAAAGAAGTAGATCATAAAGTTTAGACCAATCAATCTAAATTTAGATAAAGCACCTATTAAGATTTTCTCTAAGAGCTCCTTTAAAGGTTGATGGGACTTGGCAGTGGCGGTTGCTTTACGATTAAGTCGTCAGTGGGCCCATAAAAAGCCTTAGAAATTGGGATTTCGTAGTCTTTTGGACTATGGAATCTCCAAATTGCAGAATTAGGAATCCCAATAACGGGACATGGTATTCCAAATTGAGAGCCTCTAAACGCAAACCAATTTGGTCTTAGTACAAACCCCTCAAAAAACAATTATCACAATTTTAACCCTAAATAAAATTATCATTAAAGACAACTATTTTTTAGCGCACTAGGGTCGAGCTAGGGTTGAGCAAAAACACGGTCATCCATCGAACAAACTCAAAAAAATCAAGATTCAGTCATTTTCATACATTGTGTTGGTTGGTTTCAGTTTGGAATTATATTTCTGGGTGATCGGTCGAATTTCAGTTGGAATTGTCCCAGTTTGTTCAAAATCGACCTGACCGACTATGATGCACGCATAGAGTTACACCAGGTAATTTCCCCCTATTCCATATCTTTCTCGCCGTGTATACACCAGAATCTTCGATTGATGGCTTCAATTTGGTCCAAGTATAAGGCGACGAGTTGCTAGAGGTGATGGAATCATGTCTGCTGATGGTGGAATGTAAGATGAATAGTAAAGAGAGAAAGAGGAGAGAGAAAGTTATTGGTCATGGTTTCTAGAAGTGGGAAGGGTTATCTGATGCGTGTGAAGTCAAGGCTTATATTGAGGAGGAGAGAGGCGATTGGATCTTTATCATCTTGGGTGGGACTGAAACTTCCTTAAGACTCTTGGAGACTTGGACCAAAAATCTTGGTTACCCAAACAACTTCTCTCCATCTCTCTCTTCGTATTAATCAATCACTCTCTCTTACTTCATTTCAGTCTTTCTCTCTGCTATGCATCTCGCTCGCTCTCCATCTCGCCTCTCTTTCTTCACCCGACCACCGAACCGAACCTGAAGTCTAACCCACCAATTCGATTCTTTTCGTTTTATGCTATTTGGTCGATTGGATTCGGGCCACCAATTTTGTAACCTCATATGGTTGGGGCAAGTGGTGGTTTGGGCCAAACCCGACCCATGATTACCCCTATAGCACACCCACTCAATTCTCAACAAATCTGTCCTACCTTCTCTAGCCACCACCAAAAGCCACCGTAGACACTTCCCTTTGGGTAGATTTTGATGGCCATATCTGACCAAAGAGAAGCCATTGGAAGCTTTAGAGAGAGAGAATGAGAGGGGGTGGGGATCTACGAGAGAGATTTTTAAATAGAGGAGTGCATGAAGATGAAATTGGAGACAGAGAGAGATGAAACCCTAATGGGGGTTGTGGATTTGATAGGATCTAATATGATGAAGACGAGGAACATAGACTTGGCTTTATAGCGAGAGAAATTCCATCAATCAGACTATTATTTTTTGCATTCAAGCTATTTGATTACCACCATGTTTGTTGTTAAACAAAACCAAGATAGAGAAAGGAGGTATATGTTAAAACTAGAAACAACTTATGAAAAGATAAGGACTTTGGGAGACAGACTCTGTTTAATTGAAGAGCAAACTTGGCTAATATATAGCCTTATAGAAAAAAAAATTAAAACAAAAAAATAACAACCCATGTCTATCAACTCCTAAAAACATGGCATGACTAAATCAACCAAATAACTACCCCTTAACTGTTGGCCCAATAGGCAACCCAAGAGGGGGGTGAATTGGGTTTTTCAAAGTTAATTTGTGATTTATAATTAATTACGTAATTCTATTGACAATTTACGTAAATGCTATAATCAGTTTAATATGAGAAATGCAATTATAAAGCAAAGATAATAAGAGGAGAGAGCACACCAAGATTTACCGAGGATCGATCACAACCCGTGATCTACGTCCTCCCAAGACCTCCGCAAGATCTTCTTCCACTATTTGTAATCCGCAACTACAATGTGGGGGTTGATTATTCAAGTGCCCAACTCACTTTTACACCAAGTGATTTTGTCCAAGCTCCACTTAAACTTCCTAGTATTTTACTTACAAGAGGAAACACTCAAACTTTTAAGTGTTTGGCTTGCTACAAGAGAAACACTCAAAAACTCTCACCAAGTGTTTTTGTCTAAGTCACACTCAAAACTTACAAGGATGGAAATATGAGGGTGTTTTAAGATGAATAATAACTCTCTCAATAGAGTAGATATGAATGGAATCTCACAATCAATACTAACACAAGGAGACAAAAAGGATGTTCAAGGATTCTTGACTTTGAAGCTTGTTGGATGATCAATCAATTTGTTTGGAATGAATCCTTGTATAGTAAATGCCCTTGGAGACTTGTATTTAATAGCTTGAGTGAATAGTGTACAGTTGGGGGTAGTTGGGAAGTCATTAATGCTGTACTAGACAATTCTGCGTTTGAAAATCTTCCCGTTGGGTGTCGACACTTCCCGTTGGATGATCAATCAATTTGTTTGGAATGAATCCTTGGATAGTAAATGCCCTTGGAGACTTGTATTTAATAGCTTGAGTGAATAGTGTACCATTGGTGGTAGTTGGAAAGTCATTAATGCTGTACTAGACAACTCTGCGTTTGAAAATCTTCCCGTTGGGTGTCGACACTTTCTCA
>BRYE01000027.1:20364312-20374312 GCA_030159115.1 Actinidia arguta var. hypoleuca | reverse complement strand
ATATATATATATATATATAATATCTAGATATTTTATATTTTATTTCTCTATATATAATTTTATTCCTTATCCCCACTCTTATCTACCCATTCTAAAAAGTATCCAAACAAAGTTAAAAGTAATCTCCTCCTAAAGTTATCCTCCTCTAAAAATTATCCCTTCTAAAACTTATCCCCTGATACTATCCGCCAGCCAAACGACCCCTTAAATTAGATTTGGATAGATGGTATATGTGGATTTCAAGGAATTTGATATTTTTATTCAATAAGAATAGCATAAATTTAGACTTGATTATTTCATATGAATTGCGACGTTTTGGTAGTAATTTGAAATCCTAAAAGCGTAAGCCCACAAATTATCTTATGCTTGAACAATCATTCAATTGAAAACCATCAAACCACTTGATAATGAGATTAGATATCATAAAATTAATGAACATCCATCTTTTTCAAAATCATTTTGCCAACTAATTTCACATCGCCCAACTATTTGATCAATAATAAACCTTTTGTTGAATGCAACCAACCAAAAAACTTTGGCAAAGTTATGTGATAATAAATTATTTAACTGCAATAAAATTTCAAATGAGCCAACAAACTGGGAACCAAAAAAGAATTTAATTCGCATCTAGAAAAGAACATCAACTCCGGTTACAAAAGCAATTAATTTCACCGCTAGAAATATGAAACAACCTAATGTTGGAAGATGTAGCTCATGTACTGAATCAGAGCATAGCAAAATTCTTAAAAATAATATGCAAATTTTTGACTTGATTCTGTTTCTATATAAAAAAAAATGATGACATAGCAATGGCTAACATTAGACCAATGGACCAAGAAGGGGAATAAAATAACAACATACACATATTTGCACAACACTTTTCAGAAAGCATTAAAAGTCACATGGGAATCCATTCACTTTTCTACTCCATTTGTGGAGTCTAAACCTTCTTGCAAAACAGTCTTGAAGTGGACTAGTGGAGGCCATAAAATATATTTTTTTTTCATGTAGACAGAAAAAAACACTTGTTTTTGAGCTACTATGTTTTTTTAATTTTAAACTAACAAACAAAAGCTAAAGAAGATTTTGATGTTACCCACCACAATATAGTATAATCATATGCGTGGGCCACTGCAAAAGTCGTGAAATAGAGTAATATGTTTGATGGAAAGAAAATATGTTTTATGTTAAAGGTGGAAAATAATCTGTTTTTAGTGTTAAAAGGCAAAAAACAGAGTAATATATTTTTAGTGTTGAAGGTGAAAAATAATTTATTTTGGTGTTGGTCACAATAAAATGGTATAAGCAACTGTTAAATTAAATCTCATACCTAGATATTAGCAATGGTTTTCCGAATGATGTTGCGGATGATGGACGGGGAGAAAAATGAATCCTTGATCTTTGACAGAGAGCATAACGATGCTTGAGCGATATAATTGTGTCTTGGGTGTAGGCTTCTAATGTTTGTATATCACTTACGAATTGGATCCTACAGTTAATGTATTGACAGCACTTTAAATCTAATGGCTGAAATTTCTCGTATAACAACTTCCCAATTGCCCTAGACTAGGATGTGTTTGGGCGGTAAAACTAAAAAGGTGAAAAAAAAATCCTAACCATTGATTTAGGGTAAAACCAAGCTAAGCCCTTAACCTCTTCCACAAATTGAAATCCATTGATCTTGACCCTTAATTTAAGACGGTCTTGGTCCACAAATTGATTTCCAACATTTGCACTCTCATTTGAAACTAACTCATGCCATATGTATGTTGACTAAAAGTTGTGCAAATCCAATTACTTTATATTCTCTCCCCCCTCTCTCTCTCTGTATATGTGCGTGTATACATCCAACTCATGCCTTGAAGAATTGCCGACTTCTTTTAGGTTTCTTAGGCCACATCTTCCCCAACAAGGTATGTACCGTACATACTAGTTACGAATGGTAGCGACATATGTTCCAAATTAACTGGCGGTATAACTATTAGGGAAAATAAAATAGATGGTGTTAGTAATAAATCAAGTGAAAGTCAAATAAAAAATCAAATCAAGGTGGGTTTAAATTTTGGTCAAATCAAAGTGGGTCTGAACTTATTTATGAGATTTGCGGTACTGAAAATTGATGATGTCTTGAGCTTATCCTGTTTGTACCAAGAGTCCAATGGATCTGTACACATAGAATTCAAGCAAGATCAGAGGGCATCAGTGTGGTACCGGTCAACGATCCTCCGACATTTAAGTTAGAATACTTGGATGACAGAAAGTGTATAGAATGCAAACGAGACACAAAAGTGTGTAACATTTTGTTCAAGGATGTTTTTTACCTTTTATACCTTGCATAGTTGGTGAAGGTCCTTGGTTTCCTCCCCAGCACGTGTTGAGGGATAGGTCTCCCTTAATTCATGAGAGTTTGGTGGGATTGACTTGGTGGGAGGCATGATTGTCCCTAAGTCAAGGGATTAGGTTGTTAGGTGACGACTATGACCGTCTTGTTTGGGTAGTCGACCTTTTTCGAGTTAATATGAGCTTTAATAGTATGTGGACGACTACCCTTTGGATATGACCTGGACATGTGTTCCTTCAAAGCTGAACTGAGGTGAGACGAGAGCAAGGTTGAAGGGTTGAACCGACCTCTGAATTGGGGAAATAGTCATTGCATATTTGGGCTTTATTCTGGATATGTGTTGGGTTTGGACCCAAACTTTGGCCTGGGCCCAATTTCCAAATGCCTACCCATCAACTAGTATGTGTGTATATCGTAATGCAAGTGATTATGATATCAAATTTCACTTCCTCTGAAAATGGTTTCACCCATGTTATCAATAAAAAAAGTTAAACAAAATGTATTTTACTATGCAAAATTACTTATTTCAGATTAAAATTTGCGAACATGACTTCAACGTTGTTTTCATTTGTATCAACCACCTGAACACTCTTCAATGAGTTGTCATGGCATTTATTGTTTTTATAGAGAGAAGCTAGAGCATTTGCAATTCCTCTGAAAAGTTTTTGGTCTCCTCCATTTTAAGATATTTGCTCTCAGTTAAATCAACGCCAACCCACATGACCCACCTCTCGGAATTGTGTTTCAGCCACTCCCTGACTGAGATTGGTGGTAGCTGATCGATTACCAACTTTTTTTTCTCGTTAGTGGATGATATCATGCATTTTTGAGTGATCAACCCTGTTGAGGGAGCGTGACATCCGAGAGGCTTCTTCTAATCGATTCAACAAGAAGAAGGTGACGTCCTTGTCAAGATCATCCCTTTCCGTGTTTGACATAAACCACTTCCTGCTCCTTCTCAACATCGTACATAGTTCATTCCTTCCGCTAGTAACTTTGTAACAAACCTCAACGGACAAAGTAATCGTAGTCCTAGCCTTCTTTACTTGATCCAAACTTCGGCTTCTTTGGACAAAGTAGTTTTGATCAAGTAAAGAAAGCTAGGAGTATGACTACTTTGTCCGTTGAGATTTGCTACAAATTTACTAGTGGCATGAGCGAACTATGTTCGATGCCGAGAAAGAATAGGAAGTTGGTTATGTCGAACACGGAAATGGGCAATCTTGACAAATACGTCACCTTCTTGCTATTCAATCCATTCAAAGAAAGCCTCCCGGCTGTCGCGTTTCCTCAACGGGTCGATCAACCCAAAATCCACACCGTCATCAACCAACTAGAAAAATGTTGGACATAGATCAGCTGCCCACCCATCTCGGTCGAGGAGTGGCTGAAACACAACTCTGGGAGTTGGGTCATGTGGATTGGAGTTGATGTAATCGGGAGCAAAATATCTTAAAATGAAAGGGAAGCACCCAAGACTTTTGAAAGGAATTGCAAAAGCCCTAGGTTATCTCCATAAAAACATAAATGCCATGACAACTCATTGAAGGGCGTTCAGGTGACGCAAACAAATGAAAACAACGTTGAAGTCGTGTACGCAAATTCTAATCTTAACATAGGTAATTTTGCATAGTAAAATACACTTCGTTTAAATATTTTTTATTAGTAACATGGGTGAAACCGTTTTCCAAGGAAATCAAATCTGATACCTTAATCACTTGCATTACAATAATTAATGTGTAGGCATTTGGGAAATGAGCCTAAGCGACAGTTTGGGCCCAAACCCGACACATTCAAAATAAAGTCCAAATATGTAATAATAACTACCGTGATGTAACCTACAAAAATAACACAAACTGCAGCTATATATTTCATTGAAATACATAATATTTTAGTACATTGGATAGAAAATTGATAGAGAGACAAGAAAGCGGAGAAGCCCTAGAATCTACTTGGGATCTTGAACCCACAAAGAGAAAGAAATGGGGGAAACCCTAGAACTTCTAGGGTGTCTTGAGTCCACAAGGAAAAAATAGAGGAAGAAAGAGGTGGGGGGAATAGAAACATGACCGCAGCCCTAACAAACCCATAAGATTCTCATATCTTAGCCTTTTCCTAAAATGAGAGTCTTAATCCCTATTTATAGACTCTTTAAAACCCTAAAACAGAAAATTATAAAAACAACCCTACTTCTAAAATATAATGACAAAACAGTCGTTCTTCTAGTGCAGCACTTGTTACATCAAACCCCTCTTGTTGGAGAAAACTCGTCCTCGAGTTTTAAGAGGTCTTAAATGCTTCAAAATTTGCTTCTTGCTTAATTACATCAAGTTGCTTGCTTTTTTCATCAGATCAATCCGTAAAGCTTGGGCAAGCTAAATCTAAAAGAGTTGTTGCTTTAATCTATCCAATATCCTTGAAAAGATACCTCTTGACATCAAAGAACTTAGTGTATGGAAACGGAAGAACCCAACAATGACAAGGAGAGTAAAAGATGGCAGCAGCAATATCATCCAAAGAGTAAGAAGGAACCAGTAGCAGCGCAGGAAGCAACTCCAAACAAGTAGCCCATATCTCATAGGAATTTTATGGAACGTGTAATGTGCAGATTTTTTTTCAAGTAATATGTTCTGACCAGTTTTTTATGGAACACATAAGGGCAAAAAAAACAAGGGAAATAAGTGAATGGAGATGGAAGAAATCAGAAGCTGCAAAAGAGGAAGAAATAAGCTAGAAGTAGAAAGGAAACTAATAGAGGAGACGAAGAAGAAGAAGCAGTGAGGCAGTAGCTCACACAGGTTTAGGCATAAAGAAACAGCAGCAGCAGAGGTAGCACAAGAGAGGCAAGAAGGCAGAAGAAATGAGGGAAAGAGGAGAAAGGGAAGAAAATAAACAACATCAATCAATTTTCTCCTTACTCAACATCCCAGTTTTGGCTCTGATCCCAAATTGATGCAACCCTGGAAAACACAAAAATATTACACAAACTAACCTATATATTTCATTGAAATACATAAACTTTTAGTACATTGGATAGAAAATTGAGAGAGAGACAAGAAAGGGGAGAAACCCTAGAATCTACTATGGGTCTTGAACCCACAAGGAGAGGAGGGAGAAAGAAAAGGAGAAAATAGATGAGGGGAGGGGAGGGGAGGGGAGGGGGAGAGAAACATGGCCTTAGCCCTTACAAACCCACACAAGGTTCTCACATCTTAGCCATTTCCTCAAAAGTGAGTCTAAAGTCCTATTTATAGACTCTTTAAAACCCTAAAACTTAAAATTATAAAAATAACCCTACTACTAAAATATAATAACACAGCCACAATCCTTCTTCTATTGCAGCACTTGTTGCATCATCTGGCCTCACCTCTGTTCAGCTCTAAAGGACCACGTCTCTAAGTCATATCCAAGTGCTAGTCACCCATCTCCTGTCGAAGCTCACATTATCTCGGACAAACTCGACTACCCAAACAAGATGATGATAATCGCCACCTAACCACTTAATCCCTTGATTTAGGAAACAATTATGCCGCCAACCATGTTAAGCCCACCAAACTCTCATGAATTAAGGGAGAGTTATCCTTCACCACGTGCTGGGGAGGACACCAAAGACCCTCACCAACTACGCAAGATATACATGGTAAGAAACACCCATGGGCAAAAGGTGCCATTTGATCTTGCTTGGATTCTCTGTGTGCAGGCCTATTGGACTCTTGATACAGACGAGCTCAAGACATCATCAATTACCAATACCACAAATCTCATAAATAAGTCTTTACTCACTTTGATTTTACCAAAAGCTGAACCAACCTTGATTTAACCTTCACCTGATTTACAACTGACACCATCCATTCTTTTTTATTCCTAATAGTTACATCAACCTTTAATTCGGAACGAAGACCACTACTATACATACCTAGAGTGTACGGTACACACCTTGTAAGGGGTGTGCCAAAGACATGGCTTAAGCAACATAAAAGAAGTCAGCTATTCTCCTAGGTGCTCACCCGTTGGATGTATACACACATACAGAGAGAGAGAGAGAGAGAGAGAGAGTATATATTGGAAGACAGGAAGAGTAAACATCAGGTAATGCAATTGATTTTGCACAATTTTCAGTCAAGATACATATGGCATGAGTAAGTATCAAATGAGAGTGCAGAGGGGGGAAATAAAATACATTCAACATCTAAAGCATTCATCCAAAACCCTTCAAATATTTTTGCTCATGACGTAACTTTCATTTTGTTTCTGCAAGAAGTAACAAGCATCAAGCATGAAATATTTTAGTAGCCTTCATATATAATGTATGATATCTTCTGTGTCGTATGAAGAATTAAAGCCTAGTTCTGTAATGTTCTATTCTTCCTGTGATGTTAGATTTAACTGCCTTTAGTTGGACTCTTCACATTCTATAAACTTCACTTTGAGATCAGATCAACCACTGCCCAACATAACAACAGAGGAATATGCATGGGAGATCAAAGGAACTGGTCTTTTCTCTAGGGACCTTCTGTTTTCTTTACAGTCCTCAGAATCAGTCAAGGCAGGTGAGCAGGTGAATTTTCCTTCTGAACTTTATTTACACTATTATTTCAGTATCGGTGCCTGAAAACTTCTCATGCTTCTCTTAAAAATATACTCTAAAAGCTATTCAAGGGGAGGATTCTACACATGTATACTGGCTATTTTAGTGAAACTCAAAATATTAGAGAAACGTAAAGAATAAAACTGATGTTTGGGGGGATGGATGATATTGAAGTTCTAGGATGTTCTTCATTATAACTGCTAATGAACTGATAGATGTAGTACTCTAATAAGAATTATGAATTAGTGAGCTTCAGAAAGTACCTCCTTTATTCGTGGAAATCCTGAATTGGTGTTAAAAGGTTTACAGAAAAGTTTTCTTGATTCAAGAAAATGAGTCAGCTAAGTGGAAAGATTACCAACAGGTACTGATACAATAAGATCCGGAGAAAAGCAATGCTGAGTTGGCTCTGGATTACGGATTCATAGAATCCAGGTCAAAGCACAATGTGTACTGATACAAACAGATTACCTTAACACTGCAGATATCAGAATCGGACGAGTTTTATGGGGACAAGCTGGACATTGCTGAATCAAATGGTATGGGTGAAAGTTGAAACTGCCTACTTCGACATCACTTTGGGCCGTCCTCTTCCACCTGCGATGATTCCATATCTGCGGCTGGTGGCACTTGGGGGGGACTGATGCTTTTCTGCTCGAGTCCATATTCAGAAACTCTGTTTGGGGCCACCTTGAGTTGCCTGTTAGCCGAGCCAATGAGGAGTTCATACGCCAAGTCATCTGAGCTGCGTGCGGCTCTGCTCTCTCGGGCTATCATACCACCATTGAAGAGGTAACTTGTAATTAAGTTTAACTTCTTATTTGATTTTTATCTTTTTATTTGTGTTATGATGTGGCATACGTGATTAGGCCCATAAAATGAACCAAGCTACTCCAGATGGTTCCAGATCGACTCATTTTCGAAAGAAATCAAGCTTGAAATACATTTTGAACCTTGTTTATTTGCTGAACTCCACCCAATAAGCTTATACTGCATTAAACAAAAAAACAAAAACTTATTCGGTTCAAGTAAAAACCTCAAAGATCATAATGTTTTTAAGAGAAGCTTGAACAATCCGCTACTCTGCATCGTTCCTTGCATAAGTCACTGCATATAAATTTCTCACTCAATGTCCATCAAGAAACCTTATATTTCATTTGTGACACTTTATTGTTAAAGTCATATTGATCTTTTCTTCCAAATTAAGAAAAGATGCTTTCTTCCGACAATTGCTAGCTGATTGCAGGATGAGAAGTTGATGGAAGGTGGGAAACTTGATCGAAGGCTTGAGTTAGCAGTCACATTTCGAGCAGGAGAGAAGAAGGTGCTACAACAAAGAGATGGGTATTTCAAGGAGAGAGAATTAGAACTGGATGAGTTGGAGTATTACCAAGAAAGGAGGCTCAAGGATCTTGGCCTGGTTGGGGAGCAAGGTGATGTAATATTCTGGGAGCCTAAGTAGGATAACATTCAGTTATGTTTCTGGCTACAAAATATGGGATTAAAAGACTATTCCCATCAAATTCTATCCGAGTCTTCACCGAGAAGAGCTGATTAACACACACACACAAGAGCTTTCCGAGGTTTCGATGTGGGTCTTCCTACATGGGTTTAGTTAACTTCTTTATTTTGTTTTTGTTTTTTTAAGTAGTGATTTTGCACATGCTTCCTCGAATTGGTGATATTCTTTTCTGGTTCAGCAAAAAAGGAAAAAAGCCAAGAAAAGATGTATATTTCATAACCAACAGAATTGGATTCAGATTCAAAGCCTTTGATTGATGCTCTATTGAAAGTCTCAAGAGTATGGGTTTTTGTATATAGCTAACGATTTTCTCAAATTCCCTTTTTTCTCAAATTGCACTCCCTTTTTGTCTTTATGAGGATGAATTTATCCACTCACCTTTTTTCCTAATATGTATTGAAAAATTTGAGTAAAAGTGAGTATTTTGATAAATTCACCAAAAAATGAAGTGCAATTGAAAAAAGTGTGAAAATCATTAACCTAATTTTACCACTGACCTAAATTTATTTAGGTTGAACTCATTCAAGAATCTTAATTAGGAAATAATATTTACAAAATGTATTTAAAAATTGCCTTCAATTTTTAAAAAAAAAATAGACCTAGGAATTTGAGATTTGTAGTAGTAAAGTTCCTCCTCCATTTAGGAATCTTATTCTGACTAGATTGAGAGAATGGAATCACATTCAAAATCCTTCACATTGACATGAACTACTTGATGTTGCAATCTGCCTATAGTTTATTTCTAGACTAGAAGTGCTCATTTATAACTTAATCCCCAAAATATTGTAGATTTGGGATCATCATATCTGTTGGTCTAAAAATTAAAAACTTCAGACTATTCACTCAACAATGCAATGGACAGCTTTAAAAAATTAAACAAAATAATGCAACCACCTTGTGATAAATTGAGGAGAATAGGGCACATAACACGAGGAGAGTAGGGCAAATAACATATAAACAGAAGGAATGAACGCATTGCTATGTGCCCGAAATGGGAAACTCTCAAATCTCTTTGCTTCCGCTTCTTACCAAGCTCATCGAGTGGGAACAACACTTCTTTAGATACCTTAATCACATCATTTTTGCCATTAGCTGGAAAGCCCATAGATGCAAGTATAAAGTCAATTTTCAAGTCTTCTAAGCATAGCGTGCTGGTTGCTTCATAATAGCCTTTCTGTGTGGGGTCATCGTCGTGGAAATCAAAATCAATGTGCAGTATACTTGATCTCATGTCTCACATGATTGTGGTCGAATTACCAGGGCTTAACAAATCATCACAACTTGTTCTCCCACATAGGCACTCTTGAGGGTTTGCATAGAAGTAATCTTCTTCCTTGGGCTTGTCCACAATAACCCGTCGAGGAATTGGTTGTCCCATCTTGCTTTCATGAGAAAGCCGGACACCAACTGCAAACTTATCCCATGATAGTGTCCCATTCTGATGCAAATCCAACAATTCTACAAGCTTTTTCCGATCAAGTTGGATGGTTTTTCTGAACCCAAGGTACCTGCAAATATCTAATCAGGTATGTCTTCAAGAACAGTTACC
>BRYE01000027.1:20266812-20271812 GCA_030159115.1 Actinidia arguta var. hypoleuca | reverse complement strand
CCGCCACCGATTCAGCAACCTCCAGATCACGATCCTCTGCGGCATTATCACCGTCCTCGTCCTCCGCGGCTCAATCGGAATCCACCAGCTGCCCACCACCACCGCCGCCGAAGCCGAAGACCACCGCCGAATAGTCGCCGAAATCAAATTCAAGGACGACCCAGATGAAGAAAACCCCGAACCCACCAGAAATCCCAATTCTACCTACACATTGGGCCCCCAAATCACCAATTGGGACAATGATCGAAGAATTTGGTTGGCCCGAAACCCGAATTTCCCAAATTATCTAAACGGGAAAGCCCGAATTTTGCTCGTAACCGGGTCTCCACCGAACCCGTGTGACGACCCGATTGGGGATCACTACCTATTGAAGTCCGTCAAGAACAAGATCGATTACGGCCGAATTCACGGGATTGAGATCGTCTACAACTTGGCCCACCTTGATTCGGAGCTCTCCGGGTACTGGGCCAAACTGCCATTGATCCGACGGCTGATGTTGACCCACCCGGAGATCGAGTGGATATGGTGGATGGACAGTGATGCTCTGTTCACAGACATGGTTTTCGAAATCCCAACACTAAAATACGCTAATCACAACCTTATTGTTCATGGGTATCCAGATTTGTTGTTTAATGACAACTCTTGGATTGCTTTGAACACTGGGAGTTTTTTGTTGAGGAATTGTCAGTGGTCTTTGGATTTGCTTGATGCTTGGGCTCCAATGGGGCTGAAAGGCCCTGTCCGCAACGAATTCGGGAAGATCTTGAGTGCTCGTTTGAAGGATAGGCCTGAATTTGAGTCTGATGATCAGTCAGCATTGATCTACTTGTTGATTTCAAGGAAAGATCAGTGGATGGACAAAGTTTTCCTTGAGAATTCTTATTATTTACATGGGTATTGGGCAGGGTTAGTCGATAGATATGAGGAGATGATGGAGAAGTATAATCCGGGGCTCGGGGATGAGAGGTGGCCTTTTGTGACTCATTTCGTGGGCTGCAAGCCTTGTGGGGGATATGGGGATTACCCGGTGGAGACTTGTTTTACAAGCATGGAGAGGGCTTTCAATTTTGCGGATAATCAGGTGCTTAAGTTGTATGGTTTTGGGCATAGAGGTCTTTTGAGTCCTAAGGTAAAGAGGGTTAGGAACGAGACGGCTAGGCCTTTGGATTCTGTGGACCAGTTTGATATTCGGCATTCAAGTTTTGGAGGTGGCGGATCGCGGACATTGTGATTTGTGAGTAACCCTTTTTTGCAAGCTGATCAACTGTGATTTTGTCAATTGTTTAGATACAATTTTGTGCTTCCACATTTTTCTGTTTTGTAACCTATTCCTGATAGGTGAAGTTGCGTACTTTACAATTTCACTTCCTCATTGTGTACATATTTCAGAAGCAATGAATCATTGTTTTGTCTTCTCTCTTTTTCGTGCTCTAGTTGTACGTCATCACCGCAGATTCTGTCTTTACTTCTTTATAACCGTAGGCATTTCCGATGATTATTGAGATGTAGTCGTACGGTTGAGTCCCGGTACTGGGTTCTAGAGAATTAAATGTTTAGTTGAACTGAAAAAAACACTCAGTAGTTCTCTCATAGATTCATTTCTGAAAATGGAAACGTGCTGAACAGTGGATAGCATTGGTAGACAGGGGGTGGGTAGGGGTCACGGCACTCCAAATATTTGAAAATTTTCTGTTAGTTTTGATTATTTTGCTATTGGTGCATTGAAGTATATACAATTGGTCCCCTCAGACATTATCATTAATTTTGAAAATGTATAATTTGGTCCCTTAAATATGTAATTTCTGTGTTCGTCATTAGTGGATTGTAACTGTTAGTGCTTAAATCTGGATGTTGAGTCATACCCCGAGCACGCCTTATGGGGTCTTTGGCTAACCTCCAAAACAAGAGACCTGGAAGAGCACCAGTGTGGTACCGGCCAAGGATCTTCCGACGATCAGGTCAAACACTCGGAATATGGAAAACTCAAGTATCTTCTCCAATTACTCACTTCCTTTTGTACCTTGGCGTTGGATTTCCTTTATAAGGATCCTTGGCAACGAAAATGGGATCTTGGACGTGATCCGTGGTTGGGATTGGGCGCTTGATCGGCTATATTCCCATCTAGCTACTATAGCTAATAGAAAGGGAAAACCTTAGCTTAGTATGGAGGGCAGACTACCTCCTTACAGAGTGCTCTATCCTTAGAACCGGGTTTCGTTGCTTGATTGTCACCTGAGAGTCGACTCTCTGTTCCTCGAGCGATTCGTGCATATTTCCTTATTTGACCTAGTGGAAGTCTGTGAGTTCCCGAGTGCCATCACTTGGCTCCCTGAGTGACGCCGCTCGGTCTACCAGCGTTCTTCTATGTCCGAGTGCTGAAAGATTGTTCCCGCATCAGTAACATTTGCAGAAACAGTTCTGAAAATGGAACTTCATAGGGTTTAGAGGGATGGCCGATTTTATGGAAAGTACAAAGAAACACTCTTTATATATATATATATATATATATATATATATATATATATATATATACTAATAAATGTGAGTGAATAGTATTTTTTTACCACCAACTTTTCTTTCAATTTTGTCCCTCATCAATACTTTCTTTCCCCATCATTTGTTATTAACGATTTGGCCCTTAATTATTTTTTTTTCCGACTTTGCCCCTAAACAAATTTTTTTCTCATTTTTTTTTTCGATTTTGCCCCTAAAATGTGTGTGAATAGTAACTCCTTAACTACAAACTTTTTTTTTCGTTTTGCCCCCTACCAATTGTTTTTTGTCCCATCATTTTTTTTTCGATTTGGCCCCTAATTATTTTTTTTCTGATTTTGCCCCGAAACTTTTTTTTTCTTCCCAATTTTGCCCCTCAAATGTTGTGTGTGTATATATATATATATATATATATATATATATATATGTAGAGAGATCACAAGTACAATTTGATCAACACAGTGTTGGTGTGGGGAACTAAACTTAAAAGACAAGATCCATATTACTTTCCAGTGTAGTTGGTGATGTGTTTAGTGATGACAGAGAAGTACATGGGATAAATTTCACCGTTGGTCCCTGTAGTTTAGAAAAAGTTTTACTTTAGTCTATTCATTCGATTTGAACATCAAGTATCCCGCAGTTTTCAATAAATTTCAATGTAGTCCTTCTATTTAAATTCGTTAAAAACGACGATGTAAAGTTAAAATAAAAAAAAAGATAGACAAGAAAACCCATGCAATTTCCGTTAGCATTTTTAATAATTTTGGATGGAGGGACTACATTTCTCCCATTTTAAAATCATGCAATATTATAATTGTTTAAATTAGAATTGGGGAACCAAAGTAAAAAATTTACAAAAATTACAAGGGACTATTGGTATAATTTTCCCCAAGCATATGTTTTTAAAAATTACTTTTATAAATCAATTGCTTAACTGTATTTTTTTTTTCTAACTGCTTTTAGGTTTCTAAATTTTTTTGTAGTCAAAACTTTTTTTTATTGTTTGATCAACAATTATGTTTTTTTTATCTTCTCTTGACGAGAGGAATATAAAAATATAAAATAATTATTCAAATTCAAAATAAATCAACTAAAGACCCCCAAAAACAGATAATTGGTTGAGTAAAAATAATTTTTTTTTGCTTTTAATAAACTTATTTAACAAATTAAATAAAAAATATATATTTTTAAATCCTCTCGTAAAGAAGAGCCAGAAAAATATAAAATTTTGATCAAACTGTTAAAAATGTTGACCAAAGATGAACATATTCAAAAATCAAAACTTAGAAAACTCAAAAAATCTAGCCAAAAAATGCATTTTCACTTTTTTCATTATTACAATTTATATGATCCTACGAAGAACAATAATCACTATCACAATGAGAATTACAATATATACAACACATGCAACTAATACATTGTCCATTGGCTTAAAAAGAAAAAATACAAGTTCGTCCAATCGACGAACGACAACCAAACACACGAACCAAAACAAAATTGAGCAAAGTAGCTATGATTGTTTCGACGGAAAATAGTTTTTGAAAAATATTTTTTATATTTTTTGCCGTTTGAGAGCATGAATTTTTTTTTCGATTTGAATAATATTAAATGTGAGTGAATAGTCACTCATGGACCACCAATTTTTTTTCTCAGTTTGCCCCTAACCAATAGTTTTTTGTCCCATCATTTGTTATTCCTGATTTGGCCCCTAATCATTTTTTTTTTATTTTGCCCTTAAATATTTTTTTCCATTTTTTTTCTTTCGATTTTGCTCCTAAATTGTGAGTGAATAGTCACTCATTGACCACCAATTTTTATTCGCATTTTGCCCCTAATCAATTGTTCTTGGTCTAATCATTTTTTTTTTATTTTGTCTTTTTTCGATTTTGCCCCTAAATGTGAGTGAGTAATCACTCATGGACTACCAATTTTTTTTTTTATTTTGTCCCTAATCAATTGTTCTTGGTCTCATCATTTTTTTTTTTTGATTTTGCCCCTAAAATGTGAGTGAATAGTAACCATGAACCACCAACTTTTTTTTTATTTTGCCTCTAACCAATAGTTTTTTTTTCATCATTTATTTTTTTCGATTTTGCCCCTAATCATTTTTTTCCTGATTTTTCCCCTAAATATTTTTTTCCCATTTTTTTTTTCGATTTTGCGTCTAAGCATTTTGTTTTTCGATTTTGTCCCTAAATATTTTTTTTCCATTTTGTATATAGAGAGACTTGTTTTCTCTCTCTTGGTAGGCATATGTTGTTTTTACCAAAAGCAGACAAAACAGAAAAAAGAAGTGGAAGAAAAGGAAAAAAAAGTTTGGCTTGTAGGTTGTATTTATTTTTTTGGGTAGAATATTTATGCTTCTATTACTTGTCAATAAATGAGTAGTGGTATTAAATTAGGCTTGAACCATCCTATCAAGGCTCATTCCTCCATTTTCCAAGTGACACAAATTAGTTTGGGATTTTACATATATTTTTTTTAGGATTTAGTATTTTTTTTAAAAT
>BRYE01000027.1:20221812-20224312 GCA_030159115.1 Actinidia arguta var. hypoleuca | reverse complement strand
TAGGCATATATTTTATCCATTGGATCATTTATTGAGTAGGACCCACACACAAAAAAAAATTATAACACATTTTTCTTTCCATCTCATTTTTAATTTTTTTTGTATTTAATATTTTTTTTATTATTTGATCAAACTTTTATATTATTTTATTTATTTTGATGATAAAATCTAAAAATTTAAAAAAATTATTTAATTTAGAGATAAAATAATTTTTTATTTTTAATGAATTTTCTCCTAAATTAGATAATTTTTATATTTTTGACTCTTTTTATCAAGAGAAACAAAAATGTATAAAATATTGATTAATTGATGAAAAAATAATCACTAAAGACGATAAAAGATGAAAAGTAAATGAGCTAAAAAAAATTACTCCAATTAAAAAGGGAAGTGATTTTCTTACGTATATTTTCTTTAATTTTATTTTTTTATATTTATTAAAATTAATTTATTTAATGATCGTAATAAAAATATTTTAGTACAAATAAATATTTAAATAAAATTATAATAATAAGGACAAAAAATTCTATAATATAATATATAAATATTTTTGATATTTTAAATTATGTATAATATAAGATACAAATATTTTTGAATTTTTTAAACTATCTTTCACTATCTACTGTTGGAATCTATTTGAATTAATCCAATAGCTGAAATTTTACCTGAGATTTTTTTTTTTTAAAATATCACTTCATTTTCTCAAAGTTATGGGGCTCACATAGGTTGTGATCCAATGACCAAACTAGCAACACTTTTCTAAAATTATTATATTTTTAATTTGTTCTTCATTTTATAACAATGTATCTCTTATCTGACATTTATATGTTATCTGTATTTTACGTTGTAAAATTCTAACAAGTACATCTAAGAAGTGATATTTTATATTGTGTATGTAGTGCGCGTAGGCATGGGCAATTACTAATTTTTAATATTTTGCATAAAAATGAGTTCTATGAAAAAAATACTAAAAAATAATTTTTGGAATTTTTCAATAAATTGATAATCAAACAAACAAAGAAATAAAGATTTTTTTTAAAAAAAATGATAATAAAAATGAAAATTTTGACTAATTCAATCCAATTCATTACAAAAAAAAAAAAAAAAAAAAAAACCCAAGCCCCTTCTTCTTCCCCTCATCTCGTCTCTCTCTCTCTCTCTCTCTCTCTCTCTCTCTCTCATGGCTCCGACCACCGCCTTTTGCGGCGTCCTTTCCGAAACGAGGCGCATCACCAAAGCCCACGGCTGCCACTTCCTCGCCCTTTCCGTCCTCTTTCTCCTTCCTCTCAATTTTTTTCTCATCATCTACCCCACTCTCTCCGCCACCCTCTCCCTCTCCCAATCCCAAACCACCCCAACCCAATCCCTCCTCCGCCAATCCCTCACTGCCCTCAATCTTTCTCTCCAAACTCTAGCCTACTCCCTCTTCGTCTTCCTCCTCTCCCTCTCCGCCGCCGGCACAATCACCTACAGCACCTACCACGGCTTCTACGGCCGCCCCGTCAAGTTCGCCGCCTCCGTCAAATCGCTCGCCCACACGTTCGTACCCCTGGTCGTAACCACAATCGCTTCCCAGTTTTTGGTGGTTTTGGTTTGTGCCGCTTTTGGGGGCTTTTCGGTATTTCTGATCAAAGGGGTTGAAATTCTAGGGTTTGAAATCGATTACAATTCGAATTATTTTCTCGGGTTTTGTATTGCGGTTTTCGTGATTTTAGTGCTGGTTTTGGTTTCTCTGCAAGTGAATTGGGTTTTGGCGAGTGCGATTGTGGTGGTGGAATCGAAATGGGGGTTTGAGCCGTTGCGGCGAAGCGCTTACTTGGTGAAGGGGATGAGATCGGTTTCTTTGTCGCTGATGGTGCTTTTTGGGTCTGTGACTGGGTTTTTTCTATGGAGTTATTCGGGAACTACTAGTTTGCCTAGTAGTTACAGAGACGTGTGGGATAGTTTGAGGTTCATTTTGCTGACTTGTGGGCAATCAGTCTTTGTGAGTTTGATTATGCTACACAATGTGGCCTCCAACACAGTGTTGTATATGTATTGCAAGGCCTTACATGGAGAATTGAATTTGGAGATTCCTGAGGAGTACGTGAGCTTGCCTTTGGATGATGCCGACCTCCCTCATGTGGTAGTGTAGCCCCGGTGTTGTTGACGTTCATTTTTGTAATAAATATCAACTGATTGGATTGTATGATTTTGTGATTAAAGATATCCGGATCAATTTTATCTTGTGTGTAAATGGTCTGCTGGTCGAATCTTTCAATTGAACGATTTTGATCATATAATTGGACCAAAAGTAAATAATGCAAACAAACAGCAAGCACACCACCTGCTGAAACACTACCCTTATGTTAGGGGTGGGCATGGGTCGGGTTGGGTCGGTTCTGAGTCAGACCCAGAACCGATCCGACCATTCACGGTTCCAGATTTTTGGACCCAGAATCGACCCGAGCATTCGAGAGAACCGAACCGAACGGTTCGGTTCGGTTCTTCGGTTCTCTCGGGG
>BRYE01000027.1:20204312-20209312 GCA_030159115.1 Actinidia arguta var. hypoleuca | reverse complement strand
TTTCTTTTCAGATAAACGTTGCAATGAGCTGCCCACGTTGCTTGCGTACGAGTAAGAGTTTTATGATGAAATTTCACAATCGGTGGCGGATCGTGGGCGCTATATGGTCCCCATGCTTCTTAAAACCAAGGCCTTTTGTCGGGTTTTCAGCTCGCCTGGTTCTATGGCATCAGGAACAGAGGGCGAGCATCCGCGAGCGTCATTGACGTCGGGTGAAGCGGGTGAGTCCTGCTCTTCCCATGGTGATCTTCAAGACGGCCACCCCCGAGAGGACTCAATAGAATATCTAGGGACTGTTAGGAAGGAACTGAGGAGGGTTGTTCCTCATATTCCCGACCTAACTTTATTAAGATGGTCGGGGGGGGGGGGGGGGGGGAAATTCGAGACCCTCTCTTAGATTTTTGTTCAGCTTTGGGATCGAGCTCGGACTCGACATCGGAATCCTGGTCGGATTTCGAGCTACCCCCGAGCTTAAATCGAATGGTATAAATCCTTACTATTATTGTTGATTATTTTTTACATGTATGATATATATATATATATATTTTTTTGCAGCTATGTCGAAGAGGATTAGCCTAAAGAAGCTCGGTGAGAGGGTGGAAAGAGCCCGAGATGAGAGTTCTTCTAAAAAATTTGCTCCTGCTCCTGTGAAGGGAGTGGTCATTGGCGAGAAGCGCCCGGTAAAAGAACCTCCCACCTGGCCGAGCAAGAAGGTGAAGTCCGGGGATGGCTCCAAGGACAAAGGGCAAGCCCCCACCCCTGAACCCAAAAAGAAGTCTGTTCCGGCAGGCCATCCTGGGGCCACCTCTTCTAGACCCGGGGAGGGGAGCTCGCCCTCATTGGGTACAGCTCTTGGTCCAAAGGCCTCCATTCTGGGGATCCCTTCAGTGGCCGAGAAGATCCTACGAGGAGTGATCCCTCCCACGGATCAAGAAAAGGTGGGGCAGCTCTCCCTGGACCAGACTGCTTCAAAGTTTTTTCAGGCTCTCGGTCTGGTATTGTTTTGATACTAACTTCCATTCGTTTTCTTAGTTAAATATGCTCGATTTGGTTTTGATACTAAAGAGCAGGGAGACCATTGAGGAGGCATCCCTTCAACAGGGGCGAGCTGCCTCTTTGGATATTGAAGTCTCCCGTCTTCAGAAGCTATCCGCCGATCTGGAGCAGCAATTGGTCGAGGTGCGAGCTCGGGAGCAGCAGGTCGGCGACGAGTTTGCCAAACTTAAGGATGAAAGGGATACCCTCTCCGATAGTCTGGGAAAGGCAGGGATTCTGATTTCAGATCTGAGGGAAAGGATGGACCGTTCTAGAAAATTGGCTGTTGAGGAATTTAAATCCTCGTCGGATTTCTCCGAGGCTGTTGAAAGTGCATCCTCGAAGTATTTGGTGAAGGGTTTGATTTCTGCAAATGACAACTCCGCCACTATCATCCCGATCTGGCCATTGACTTGGAGGAGATGCGGCTCGATCTCGACCTGCTTGCCGAAGAGGATGAGGAAGAAGGGGAGGGAGGCGAGGAAGAAACAGTTGAAAAAGGTGATGCGAATCCTCAGGGCGACGCAGATCCTCAAGGCGACGGCAATCCTCCCCCTTTATTATAAATGTAAAATGTAATTTGGATATAAATTTGAATGTAAATGTCACGATTTCTTCCTTTGCAATTTTGAATGAATATTACTTTTTGGCAAGTTTTGGCAATGTGAAATACTTTAGCTCTGGTGTATTTTTATTTAGTTCTTAAATATTGGCGACCTAGGATAGGAGATCGAGATATCATTTTCCAATGATCTGGCAACTTTAAATTGGCGAGCAAGATGCTTTTATCAAATGATGAACTGGCGATCTTGAATAGGCGAGCAAGATGCCTCCATCTTTCGATGATCTGGCAATCTTGAATAGGCGATCAAGATGCCTCCATTTTTCAATGAACTGGCGATCTTGACTAGGCGATCAAGATGTCTTGTCATTTTTCAATGAACTGACGATCTTGAATAGGCGACCAAGATGCCTCTATCATTTTTCAATGAACTGGCGATCTTGAATAGGCGACCAAGATGCCTCTGTCATTTTTCAATGAACTGGCGATCTTGAATAGGTGACCAAGATGCCTCCGTCTTTCAATGAACTGGCGATCTTGACTAGGCGATCAAGATGCCTCATCATTTTTCAATGAACTGGCGATCTTGAATAGGCGACCAAGATGCCTCCGTCATTTTTCAATGAACTGGCGATCTTGAATAGGCAACCAAGATACATCCGTCATTTTTCAATGAACTAGCAATCTTGAATAGTTGATTTCCATCCTACAATTGTCGTTGAATGAAATAAACAGGAGAAGTTTTATTACTTGAAATAATCTGGGATTCGTTATAATTATTTTGCCCAGGCGAGTAGACTGAACGTTATTAGAAATATTTTTTCAAATGCTCAGCGTTCCAAGGGTGGGGGAGTGCCTTGTCGTTCATATCTTCTAGCCAATAAGTCCCTGGTCTAGATACCTTGATGACCTTATAAGGGCCTTCCCAGGTTGGGCCAAGCTTCCCTACATTTGGCTCTTTAGTTGATAGGGTAACTTTTCGTAGAACTAGGTCGCCAGGTAAGAATAACCTGTGTTTAACTCTCTGATTAAAATATTTGGCGACTTGATGTTTGTAAGCTGCTTGGCGTATGCTTGCTTTCTCTCGTTTTTCATCAAGGAGGTCGAGGTTGAGTCTCAGCTCGCCTTCATTACTATCCTTGTCAAAGTTTGAAGTCCTGAAACTTGGTATTCCGATCTCGACGGGTATCACTGATTCAGTTCCGTAAATCAGGGAATAAGGCGTTTCCCCTATAGGAATCCTGCTAGTCGTGTGATACGCCCATAATATGCCCGGCAAGTCTTCTACCCACTCTCTTTTGAATTTCTCCAATCTCATTTTCAAATTTCTCAGGATGATTCTGTTAGTGACCTCTACTTGGCCATTGGCTTGAGGGTGACCAGGCGAGGAGAAATGATGTGATATGGCGAGGTCCGAGCAGAATTGCCTGAATCCATCATTATCGAATTGCTTGGCATTATCCGAGATGAGAACTTTAGGAATTCCAAACCGGCAGATGGTACATTTCCAAACAAAATTCTTAGTATTTTTTTCGGTGATTTTGGCTAACGGTTCAGTTTCCACCCATTTTGTGAAGTAATCAATAGCAACGATCAAGAACTTTCTCTGTAATGGAGCTTGAGGTAAAGATCCCACTATGTCGATCCCCCATTGAGCGAATGGCCATGGGCTGGTAATTGGCACCATATCAGTATGGGGAAGGTGGTTAGATGGCACAACCTCTGGCATTTGTCGCATTCCCTGGTGTATTTTGCTGCATCTTGTCCCATTTGGGGCCAGAAGTAGCCTTGGCGAATCGCCTTGCATACTAGTGACCTCGCCCCTGAATGATTTTCGCAGATGCCCTCGTGGATTTTCTTCATCACATAGTTGGCTTCGTTAGGTTGGAGACATCTTAGGAGAGGACCAATGAAAGATCGTTTATATAAAATTCCATGAAGCAGGCAGAACCTTGCAAATCTATAGCAAATTCGGCAAGCTTGAAGTTTATCTGTTGGTAGTGTGCCGTTCTGAAGATAGGTGACGATCTCGTCCATCCATGTCGGGTATGTTTCCATTACACAAACGGGTTTGGCGATCTCAATACTTGGCTTGGACAAAAATTCTAGGGGTATACTTCTGTCTGATATGAAATCAAAAGTTGAAGCAAGATTGTCCAGGGCATCAGCTCTTCTATTTTCTTCTTTGGGGATCTGTTGAATGGTAAAACTTTTGATTTTCTGAGTTAAGCTTTTGACTTCTTTTAAATAAGCTGCCATTCGTATATCCTTAGAGAGGTAATCTCCCTGAACATGGTTGGCCACTAATTGAGAATCACTGTAGGCTTCAATTGATTGGACTCCCAATCTGGTGGCGACCCGTAATCCGACAAGGAGTGCTTTGTACTCAACTTCATTGTTGGTGACTTTAAACCCAATTCGTATAGCATATTCCATCTGTTCACCTGCTGGGGTTTGGAGAACAAGCCCTGCACCGCATCCGTGTTGATTGGAAGACCCATCTACAAACAATTTTCATTTCTCAAGCTCTTCCTCCGAGCTGTCGAGGTTGTTTTTCGAGCTGCCGTCGAGGTTCTTTGTTAAGTTTGGAATCTCTGCCTCCGAGAGGACTTCTAGATCGGTCTCGTGAGTGGATTCAGCCACGAAGTCAGCTAAAGCTTGGGCTTTTATTGCCGTCCTCGGTTTGTAGTCAATATGGAATTCATTCAACTTAATGGACCATTTTAGGAGTCTTCCCGAGGTATCTGGTCATTGGAGAATCTGTTTTAACGATTGATCAGTCAGCACGGTAATGGGATGGGCTTGAAAATAATGGCGAAGTTTTTTGGCAGCGATCAGAAGGGCGAAGGCGAGCTTCTCAATCATTATGTATCTGTTCTCAGCACCCATCAAGATCTTACTAACATAATATACCAATTTTTGGACACGGTCCCCTTCTCGGATGAGCACGGCACTTACTGCGGTGGGCGAAATGGAGAGGTATACGAACAATTCTTTGCCCGTGGTCGGAACCACAAGCAGATGGGGTGATCCTAAATACTTTTTGAGCTGTTGAAACGCTTCCTCCGATTCTTCTATCCACTGAAAATTCTGATTTTTCCTTAGGATTTTGAAGAATGATAAACATCTGTCCGCTGATTTGGAAACAAAATGGTTGAGGGCGGCAATTCGCCCAGTTAACTGTTGAACCTCTTGGACATTTCTGGGCGTGCTCATCCTGAGTAGAGCCTGAATGTGATCCGAGTTTGCTTCAATCCCTTGTTTGGTTATCAAGAATCCTAAGAATTTTCCAAACGGTACGCCAAAAATGCATTTGGAAGGATTTAACATCATCCTGTGTTTCCTCAAAATATTGAAAGCTTCTTCAAGGTGGGCGATGTGCTTTTTTTCTTCGAGGCTCTTG
>BRYE01000027.1:20179312-20191812 GCA_030159115.1 Actinidia arguta var. hypoleuca | reverse complement strand
CCTGTTAGTGTGTCCATTTGGGCGTAGAAAAGTATGAGCTGATTAGGATAAATTGTGATGCTCTCCATTATATCTAATGTCACACTCCCAACCTAATTAGACATAATTAATGTTAATTAGACGGGATGTGATTGCACAGGCCACCATGCCTGCGAACGACACCTAATATTCACCACGTCTCAACAGATAAAAAGTACATCATTACCCATTCATTTATAATTAAAATCAAATCATAAGTTATACAAATATATATATCATTAAATTGTTTTAACATAAATCATAATCTGATTATACAACCAACTTGAAACCTCTACCAAAATACCTACATGGTTTAAGACAACACAAGGGCAAAAACTATTCCAAGTTCTGCCAATGACATCTAATCACGATCAGGAAAGTCACCACGTCTAAGACCATGACCACAGTGAACCAGACAACTATCCATATTGCCTCACCTGTCAAAATAATCTGTGGGGGGGTGAGCTAATAATCAACGTGCTCACAATAGATAATCAAACTCATAAGGAATGATATAAAACACCATCCATCATAAATATATAGAAATAAAGTGCAACAATGCAATGATGCAACACTCACATGTGCGCGCAGGTTTAGATAACGTTAGCCCAATATATCAATGGCTCGTTATCAAGGAATGCCCACCATGGCACCCTTAGGCTAGTCCACCGTGACTAAGCCTTAGTTAACCCACCGTGGTTAACTTTCACCAGTGCAATGCAAAGCATACAAAATAATAATATCCAATGCCGCCTCACCTCATTTAGAATCATCATTATCACCTTATATATAATCACCTCATAGATATAATCACCATCAGCAATTATATATCACCTCAAATATAATCACCATCATCAATCATGTAAAATATCAATATTCGATAGCAATCAATAAGCTAATCAATTCAATATGAATAAGATCATCTATATCCCCACCTGTTATTGCACTTACACCTCGTTTTAAGTTGTCTCGAAGGTTCTTTCCTTTTATTAGATCCTTGAGTTTCACCACGTTACATAGAATAATTGTATTCCATTTCGGCTCCGTTTCGGAACCTAATAAAAGAAAAAGGTTATCACCGACAACAAAATAATGTAAAATAATAAATCTAATCCTATAATTTTATAATCCAACCCAATGGATTCTCATTAACTTCTATTAGTTAGAACCTATTAAAATTTCAAGGCCATCGGACAATTTTTCACCGTCGATCAACACTATATGCGCTTATTATCATTATCGATCACCGCTTATTATAATACATCATTCTAATTTTAGAATAAGTCCAAACTAACCCTATAATCAAGTTCAGAACACTGAAAAACATACGAAACAACTATTCATACGACCAAAAATTCATCCGATTGACCAATTTTTAAATAGGTACACGATAAATTAATAGACGCGACCACACTGGATAATTTCCAGTCCTGGGCAGCCATTAACAATAGCAAAGCTGCAGCTCTGTTTTCAATCCAATCTCGCACATACTTCTTAATACACAATAATTGAGTTCTAATTACCCTCTCACACCCACTTTTAACTAAATTCAATTACCCTCTCACACCTAATTCAACACTCACATATTGGTATTCATTTATGCCCAATTTAATTCAAATACAACTAATAATCAGAATGAAAACTAATTAAAGCTACGACAAATTAGAGACCCACCTTTTCAATTTGTGACTTCTATTTTCTGCTCCTCTTCCCGTGTCCCTCTCTATCTCTTTCGTCTATGTTTTTCTCTTTCTCTTTTGTCTCTGTTTTTTTTTTTTCTTTCTATAAGCTATCTCTCTCTCTCTATCTATATAACACGCACACACAAACAACATAAACAAGGCCACGGGTCACACTGACTCATCCAATTTTTTGTCAAAATTACATTTTTTCCCTCCAATTTTTAAATAATTATATTATTTCACATCTTCTTTAATTTCATCCCAAATGTTATGATTCTTGCACTTTAGCCCCAACATGAGTTTGCATACTTATACTTGCACCCACAACTTTAAATAATAACATTTATATCCCTAGAACTTAATTAATATTATAAAAATTAATTCGTTAACCGCTAAAAATCAAGAGACGGGTCTCACATCTAATATAATGAAAAAATAATAAAGTCTAAATTAATTAAAAATAAAATATCTATTTTTTGACGAATATAGATTTTGGTAGTTTTTTTAAAAAAAAAATATTAATTTTACTTTTTGATTCTTATAATCAACACAAATTATTAAACTTAAAAAATGACCAAAAAAAATTGCACTAAAAACTAAAATGATCCTAAAAATTGAATTGTTTGGCAACATTGTTGATTTTTTGTATGGAAAATATTGTAAATATACTTCCTAAAAAATAATATCTTTTATAATTATCAAATAAATAGTGAAACGGTGTAATTTTGGTGCAATGAATGAACCTCTCCATTACATTGAGTGTTATGGAGAAAATTAGAATTAGGATGCAAACGCACTTGCATTTAAATTAGAAACATTGATTGTTCCATATTTTAGTGCAAGTAATTTCTGGGAATTTGAAATATGTTGTTAACATTTTCTCAAAAATAATTACTTTTAAAAAACATTTAAAAAATATTTAAAAATTGAAAAACAAATAATTTTTTTATAAATGAAACAAAAACTAATTCTAAAAACAACAATATTTATTTTAATACTTTGGAAATAAATTATGGAAATAGCAATCAAACATTATTTCTCTGTTTGGATGTAATTTTAGTCATTAGGTTTGCAAAATAATTTTTTAAGAAATGTTCTAAAAAACAAAACATAAGGTGTTCCCATATCTTATTCATTTTCTAGCAAAAATAATTTCTGAGAATTTGAAAATATTATCTTAATATTTTTTCTTAAAAATGAGTTCTATGAGAAAAAAAATCTCCAAAATTAAATTTTCAAAACCATCGAACAAACAAACAAAATTTCTACTAAAATAATATCAAAGACTCATTCCCCAATTATTAAGATGCCACTATTTTTTGAGAAAAATGAAGAATTAGGGAAAAGTTCACTTATATGTGGTTATGACGCATTTAATTAGGTTGCGAATCTATCTTTGCGAATAGTCAATGATGATTTATAATCATTTATAACTAAAACACCATAATTTTTTAGGTTAGAAAACATTACCCATCTTTTAATTATAAATATATTAATTTAATATTCTCTTAATAAAAAATGTCAACTGATCACCGGCATCACTAGCTGCCGGTCGCTTGCTACTTTTATGAGGAACCTCCAATAACTTTTTCATAGATAAATTTCACTGTTCGTTTTCATAGTACTTGAAAAATTCACCGAAAAGTCAAAAAGTAAAATTTTACTATTAATTTTCGTAAATTCAACTCTGAAAAAAATCAAATAATAAAATATTACGGTTTAATTTTTACTCGTCGAATACCAAAATAGGAAAATTCTTCTTTGAATTTTTTGCCAGAAAATCCACAGAAGGCTGTTGAAAAAACCGCCGAAAGTTTGCCCAAAAACTTATCGCCACCCACCAAATTGGGCAAAAACAGTAGAGGATGTAGTAAAAAATAAGAAAAAAAAATTCGCTCCTCCCCTGACACTGCGCCCCCTTGTCCCCCAAGCGAATTACCATTCTACCCTCCCTTCCTTTATTCTTTCTCCAGCAACCCCATTCCTTTCTATTTATTTTTTAGTTTTGTTTAATTCTTTTTAATTTTTTTATCATTTTTTTTATGATTTTTTTTTCTTTATCTGCTTTATTTTTATTCTTAGATAAACATTTATTTTTATTATTGTTTTTAATATTTTTTTTGTTATTTTTTTTAATTTTTATGTAGTTTTATTTCTTTTCTTTTATTGATTTTGTTTATTTTTTTATTAATTTTTGATACATGTCAAAATCTCCTCCACCATTTAAATTAAAAGCGAAAATTATTTTAATTTTTTTTCTTATTCTAAATAGGTCTAAAGCCTAATTTGAACTACTTTTTTTTAAAAATATTTTTAGTTACTTTTATTTTTATTTTTTTGTCATTTATAAAAAAAAATATTCAATCAATATTTTTTTATATTTTCTAACTCTTATAGCAAAAAAGGGCCCGATAAATTTTAAAAAAAATTACTAAAAACAAAAAGATTCAAAAAAAATAATTTCATAAAGAAAAACTTATAAAAAAAATAATTGAACTAAAAAAATCTGAAAAAAAAATTATTTGTGTAGATGGGGGGAGAAGGGAAGGAAAGGGGAAGGGAATTTCAGGGGTACAAAGGTTTTAGCCTTCAGAGATCATACGTCCTTAATAAAGATGAAAATTTTTCTCCCGCCTCCCTGACAAATTAATGAAAAAAAAACTAAAAAACTAATAAAAAAATAAGCAGAACTAAAAAAAATATACAAAAATAAAAAAATAAAAAACAAACTGAGCGAGAGAACTAAAAAATAAATAAAATATTATAATTATAAAAAAAATAATGAAAAAAAACTGAAAAAAAAATTATAAAAAAAAAATACACAAAAATAAAAAAATAAAAAACTAACATAGAGAATGAGTTGAGGGGCAATGTAGTAAATGCACATAGAGACAACTTTTTTTCCCCAGAGGAGCGGGTAAAGCAGCTTCCAAAAAATAAAAAGGAGTGTAGAACACAAGGTATTTTTATTTAATTTTATCGGAGATTACTTTTTGACATTATGTTTTGTTTTTTGCGTAAACCAATTTAGTTAGTATTGGTGACCCTTTGCCCTTTGAAAATTGTAACCAACTCAATCCAATCCGATCCCCAAACCTCCACCTCCTTTTGCTGCGACTGCTGCTGCTCCTCTCTCTCTCCCCATGGCTCCGACCCTCACCTTCTGCGGCGGCGTCTCCAAAACGAAGCGCATCATTAACGCCCACTCCCGCCACTTCCTCGCCCTCTCTGTCCTCTCTCTCCTTCCTCTCTCTTTCTCTCTCATCATCTATCCCACTATCTCCGCCACCCTCTCCCAATCCCAAACCACCCCCACCCAATCTCTCCTCCGCTAATCACCCACCGCCCCCGATCTCTCTCTCCAAACCCTAGCTCTCCCTCTCGCCTACTCCCTCTTCGTCTTCCTCATCTTTCTCTCTCTCCGCCGCCGGCACAATCACCTACAGCACCTACCACGGCTTCTACGGCCGCCCCGTCAAGCTTGCCTCCGCCGTCAAATCGCTCGTCCACACGTTCGTACCCCTGGTCGTAACCACAATCGCTTCCCAGTTTTTGGTGGTTTTGGTTTGTGCTGCTTTTGGGGGCTTTTCGGTATTTCTGATCGATGGGGTTGAAATTCTAGGGTTTGAAATCGATTACAATTCGAATTATTATCTCGGTTTTTGTATTGCGGTTTCCGTGATTTTGGTGCTGGTTTTGGTTTCTCTGCAAGTGAATTGGGTTTTGGCGGGTGCGATTGTGGTGTTGGAATCGAAATGGGGGTTTGAGTCGTTACGGCGAAGCGCTTACTTGGCGAAGGGGATGAGATCGGTTTCTTTGTTACTGATGTTGTTTTTTGGGTCTGTGACTGGGCTTTTTCTGTGGAGTTATTCGGGAACTACTAGTTTGCCTAGTAGTTACAGAGATGTGTGGGATAATTTGAGGTTCATTTGGTTCATTTTGCTAACTTGTGGGCAATCAGTCTTTGTGAGTTTGATTATGCTATACAATGTGGCCTCGAACACAGTGTTGTATATGTATTGCAAGGCCTTACATGGAGAATTGGATTTGGAGATTCCTGAGTAGTACGTGAGCTTGCCTTTGGATGATACCAAGCTCCTTCATGTGGTAAGGTAACCCCGTTGTTGACGTTCATTTTTGTAATAAATATCAACTGGTCGGATTGTATGGTTGTGTAAATAATGATATCCAGATCAACTTAATCTTGTGTGTAAATGGTATATTGATCGAATCTTTCAACATAAACGGTTCTCATCAGATAATTCGACCCCAAAAAAGTAATGCGGACAAACGGTAGGCACACCACCTCCCGAAACTCGTACCCTTATGTTATGTAATTTGTTATTGCTTGTGTACAATATGGATAAATGTTAAATGTGGAGAGTTGGGGCTGTAGATACTATGAATGTAAGGTGTGTCTACCGTAACTCGTACCCTTATGTTACGTAATTTGTTAGTGCTTGTGTATAATATAGATAAAGGTTGAGTGTGGAGAGTTTGGTATGTGGATACTATGAATGTGTAGGGTAAAATATCAGCCTACTGATATATTAAATTGGCCACATCACCTGGAGGACTGCACCAGCATATTGCCAGAATAATCCCAGTCGCCCATTACATCATCACCAATTGCTCACCTCGCCAATATACGTATGGGTACCATTCTCCTACTCACCATTGGGCGATGACTTCTACATTGCCAGATCATAAGTTATCTCCTTGAAGATTTTTGTAAAGACTCTGCCTACACAAGACTTCTTCCCCACTATGCCACCTATAATTGCGGACTGTTCTCCATATGGCATTCTCCTATTCTCACTCCTATATCTCTGGGATCTCTTTCTGTTCTTATCCATCCGAGGATCACGTCGTGCTTTTCTTATACGGCTCTCCATTCTCTAACTATATAAGGGTCGTTCTCCCATCATTCAAAGGTACGCATAAACCCTTATTTATTCAGAGAGTTATGCTGTTTTTGCTTGGCCTTTTTGTCGCTTTGGTTTGATTCCTACGCCGGAGGGGTTTTGAGCGATCTCACCTCGGCCGGTAACGTTTGTTCCCTTGTCTGCGCAGGTCACCAGAGTTGTTGCTGAGGTCCAGTGCCGAGGTAAAGAGCAATTCTGACTGTTGGTTGCTTGTCCCATTTTTCTACCACAACAGTTTGGCGCCCAGGGCCGTCCCTAAGTTTTGGGAGGCCCCAGGCCAAAAATTTTTGAAACCCTAAAATTTGAGAATTTTTTGGGGATTTAAAATAAAAATGGATAGCCCTAAAATTGGACTAATTTGAGTTTTCAATGTTCCAAAATAAAAATGGATAACCCTAAAATTTTTGAGTATTTTTAGGGGGCCTAAAATAAAATGGGCCTAATTTGAGTTTTCAATGTTCCAAAATTAAAATAAGTAGCTCTAAAATTTGAGAATTTTGGGGGGTCTAAAATAAAAATGGGCCTAATTTGAATTTCTAATGTTCTCAAATAAAAATGGGTAACCCTAAAATTTGAGAATTTTTGAGTGTTTTGAGAGGGTCTAAAATAAAAATGAGCCTAATTTGAGTTTTCAATGTTCCCAAATAAAAATGGATAGCCCTAAAATTTGAGAATTTTGGGAGGGCCTAAAATAAAAATGAGTAGCCTTAAAATGAGCCTAATTTGAGTTTTCAATGTTCCCAAATAAAAATAGATAGCCCTAAAATTTGAGAATTTTGGGAGGGCCTAAAATAAAAATGAGTAGCCTTAAAATGAGCTTAATTTGAGTTTTCAATGTTCTAAAATAATAATGAGTAGCTCTAAATTTTGAGAATTTTTGAGTATGTTTGGGTGTCCTAAAATTTAAAATTTTTTTGGGGGCCCTAGGCCATGGCCTGGTGGGCCCAGGGACGGGCCTGTTGGCGCCGTCTGTGGGAACGACAATTCTCAAAGCTTTCGTGCATCTGTGCAGCCGTTTGCTTCCTAGATCAAGTGTCAGCAACCATTTGGATAATAGAGTTCACCCAATGGCCAACACCAGCCAACCTTCATATCTATTGGGCCTCCACCATGAGATGCATAGTATTACTGAACAGTTAGAATCATGAATGAGAATAACGCCCGTTTGATACAACACCTCACCACAGCCAATCCACCGCCTCCAACTGCATTACCTGTTCCAGAAGCCCAACAATCTTGTCGTTCTGAACGATCGGGCAACGACGAATCTTAGAGTCATAGGAGTAGAGGCCGAGCACGAAATCGGCTTCATCAATCGCCCAGCCCGTGCCCCAGGCGAGAAAGAAGTCACGTGTCATCAGAATCCCGGTCATCTAGTCAGACTCCTGAGGTAGGAGGTGAGGAGATTAGGAGGGGTGGTCACCTCGCCGTAATGATCAGGCTCCCAGGCATCAAGAGGAGTCAACTACTCTGAGGATTAGAAACCTGGACGCAAAGATCGACGCCATCAACACAGGCACTAATGCGTCATAGTACGACAGACTGAGCCCCCATTCATAGACAGGATAATAAGGGCAAAAGTTTCATCCAAATTCAAACTACCATCCTAGTTCAAAACATATGAAGGAAAGACCGACCCCATGGACCATCTTGACTCATACAGGAGTTTAATGACATTGCAGGGATATTCAAACGAGGTGATGTGCAAAGCTTTCTCGGCAATCTTGAAGGGCTCGACCAGGACCTGATTCCAAAAGCTATCGGCTGAACTATTGACTTGTTTGGCGAGCTAAGCAAGCTATTTGTCGCCAATTTCATGAGCTATCGGGTCAAACAGAAGAATGCATCCCACCTATTTATAGTTCACCAAAAGGAAGGAGAAAGTTTGAAAGACTTTGTCAAGAGGTTCAACCAAGCCGTGTTGGAGATGGAAAGCGCCACTATAAGGTAGTAGTCATGACAATGATGGAAAGACTGCGCCTTGGCCCATTATTTGACTCCCTTTCCAAAAACGTTCCCGAAACTCAATCGGCACTCCAAAGTAAAGCCAACAAATATATTGCCGCGGAAAAACTAGCCCAGGCCAAACGGAGGAGGCGAGGAAGAGATGATCACAAGAGGAAATAGCCTGATACTAGATCTAATTATAGGGACAAGGTAAAGAACAGAAGGTCAGATAAAGACTCAAGGCGAAGAACCAACTACAGGCGCCCTCGAACTCCACCTCGTCGCCCTGAGATGGTATTGCCGCCTCTCAACATTCCCATTGCCCAGGTGCTTACGGAGATAAAGCATGAAGAATTCGTTAAATGGCCTGGAAAGATCAAGACTGACCCCCGCAAGAGAAACAAGAACAAGTATTGTGAGATCCACCGAGATCATGGGCACAACACTTAAGACTGCTTTTAGCTAAAAGTGCAGATAGTCGATCTCATCAAGAAAGGATATCTGAAAAAGTATGTTGTTGATCGCCCATAGCCTAACTCACCGATGACCTGAGAGGCTTACATATTTCCCATAATGACGCCTTGGTCATCTTTGCAACCATCGCCAATTTCAATGTACAGAGAATCTTGATTGACATTGGGAGTTCTGCGGATATCTTGTTCATCTTAACCTTTGACAAGATAAATATTGGGTTAGACAAGCTCCATCATTTTCATTCTCCCCTGGTGAGATTTGGGGGGAATACGATACACCCACTTGGGTGGATCAAGTTGCCAGTTACTTTGGGAAGGGAGCCCTACCAGACCACTGTATGGCAAAATTTTGTTGTGGCGGATTGCCCTTCACCTTACAATGCAATCTTAGGTTGCCCAACTCTAGAAAAAATTAAGGCCATCACCTCAACATACCACTTGATGATGAAATTTCCGACTTCAAATTGGATAGGTGAGGTGAGGAGCGATCAAAAGGTCGCTAGGCAGTGCTTCATCTCGACTATGAAGACTGAATCTTCAAAGACCAATACCCAATAGCAATTACAAATCAACGATGCCGATATGGAGGCATTAAGAGACGAGGTGGAAGATCTAACCCTTGCCAATCCCAGAGAAATGAAAAACACCAAGCCCCTGGAGGAAGTTACTTCAATCTCCATACATCCTGATTTTTCGGATCACCATGTTATGATTGAGATCGAGACCGAGCTTAGTAAAGAGTTGCGAACCACTCTGGTGGAATCTTTGAAGAAGAACTATGATGTTTTTACATGGTCGTAGGGCAACGTGCCAGGAATCAACCCTCAGGTCGCCGTGCACAAGCTATTCATTAGTCTTGATTATCTTTCAATTCGCCAGAAAAAGAAGAAAGTTCGCACCTGAGCGCCTGAAAGTCATAGAAGAATAAGTGGCTAAGCTTATCAAAGTCAATATCATCAGAGAAGCCCATTACCTGGATTGGCTCGCTAACGTTGTTGTCGCCCCCCAAAATGGAAGGAAATGAAGAGTATATGTTGACTTCACCGACCTCAACAAGGTCTGTCAAAAGACAGTTTTTCACTGTCAAAAATTGACTTGATCATAGACACAACCGCCAAGCACTAGCTTTTCAGCTTCATGGACGCCTTCTCCGGTTATCACCAAATTAAAATGGATCCACCCGATATGAAAAAGACTTCATTTATCACTGAAAGAGGATTGTACTGTTACAAAATCATGCCTTTTGGATTGAAGAATGCAGGGGTGACGTACCAGAGATTAGTGAACAAAATATTTAAGGAATTGATCGAGAAGACTATAGAGGTATACATAGATGACATGCTTGTCAAGAGCATCAAAGCTGCTGACCACATCGCCCACCTCGAAGAAGCATTTGGTATCTTGCGAAAATACAGAAAGATGCTAAATCCGTCCAAATGCATCTTTGGTGTATCTTTAGGTAAATTCCTATGCTTTCTTATGACCAAGCGAGGAATTGAAGCTAACTCAGATCAAATCCAAGCTCTTCTTGCAATGAGTTCGCCTAGAAACATTCATGAGGTGCAGCAATTGACAAGGCAAGTAGCTGCTCTTAATAGATTCGTCTCCAAATTAGATGGCAAATGTCTCCCTTTCTTCAAGATCCTGAGGAAAAATCAAGTTTTTCAATGGACAAACGAATCCGAGATGGCGTTCCGGTAGCTAAAGGAATATCTTGGCTCGCCTCCCTTACTTGCAGTTCCTACCACGGGCAAAGAGCTCATTGTGTATTTATCTGTCTTGCCAACGACAGTAAGTACAATACTTATTCGAGAATAGGACAAGGTCCAGAAGCCTGTATAAAGAGTAATTCTGATTGTTGGTTGCTCGCCCCATTTTTCTATCACAACACTAATGATTTTGAATGAGGGTTAAATATGAAAACATCTGCTAAACAATATATTTTTTGTCCATGTAATTCATAAATTATTAACTCGGTTCATTCAGCCCTTCAATTATTTAATTTGAAGTTAATTTAACCATTAGTAACATCTATAATTAACAAAGAACTATGTAGAAAATAAATTAATTAGTTTAGGAACGAAGAAAGACAATCGATAATTTAGAGACGGTGTTGAAAAAATTGAATAAGTTAAGGAATAATTTAAGCATCAATATGGCCATTTTGTTCTTTATATATGGAGACATGGAATGATTTATTTGTTGTACTTTTGATTGGATTTTAAGTGAGTTTGGGGGAAATCTCTTTTTGTTTAATATGTCTCAACTCATCTCATCTCATCACTCTTCCTTCAAAGCTGGCTCAAGAGAAAAATAATTATTTTTCAATTTTTTCTATTTATTTAAGCATCAATAAGTTCGGCAGAATTTTTGCGCCGGAGCTCGGTCGAGGATCAACGATCGATATAAATTATAAGGGTACGTTAGAGTCAGATGATAACTTACACGACAAAATTTTATTTGCCACCCGCATGCCTGGGTTTAGACGCCGATGACGTGATAGACTAGCTATCAACCATGCCTTATAATTTATAAATTTGACTTTTTATAATGTAGCTCAGCGTATGCCTGAACGCGTCAACTGCCATATCAATAAGTAGGCGAATGACGATCGGTATAAATTATAAGGGTACGTTAGAGTCAGAGGATAACTTACACGACAAAATTTTATTTGCCACCCGCATGCCTGGGTTTAGACGCCGATGACGTGATAGACTAGCTATCAACCATGCCTTAGAGGTATGATGGGGTCATCCGCCTACTTATTGATATGGCAGTTGACGCGTTCAGGCATGCGCTGAGCTACATTATAAAAAGTCAAATTTTTTCTCTCTTAAAGGTAAGTTATATCAGCTCACAAAAGTTATACACTCTCACTCTATCTATATACACTTTCGGTTAGTAACTGACTGTCGACTAACCGTTTTCAAAATAATTACAGCGATCTCACTATTCTTATTTCGCAGGCCCGACCAACACTCATCTATTACCGTCACTCACTAACCACCCACTGTAAGTATCTATCATTAATTTTATTTCTATTCATCAACTACCCCACAATAACAATTAAATTTAACCACCCAAATTAATTCACATGACCATGTCAATAGCTAAGTTTGTAATAAATACTTATTTATGTGACTCCTTGTATGAATGAGTTAACAAAGAGCTTTCATTGAGTAACTAGTATGTAGTCGTAAGTCACGTAGCTAAGGGTTTTAAATGTGAGATCATACGATTGAGCTCTAAAGATATTTTTCACAAAGTTGACAAAGTCTAGTGTTAGCGATTCCATTTGGGCGTAGAAAAGTATGAGCTGATTAGGATAGATTGTAATACTCTTCATTATATCAAATATAATGAAAAAATAGTCAAGTATAAATTAATAAAAAATAAAATATTTAATTTTTGGCGAATATAGATTTTTTGTTAAAAAACATGTAAAAGAATAAGAA
>BRYE01000027.1:20151812-20156812 GCA_030159115.1 Actinidia arguta var. hypoleuca | reverse complement strand
TCTCGAGTATATGGAGAGCATGGATGATTGATATGATCTCGCACCAATTAGAGGTGCTTTCTTCATGTATTTATATCCACCTTAACCTCCTTGGGATAGAAACCCTTTTAAACTAGTAAATCATAAACCCTTTCTTTATAGAAATCCAAATAGAATAGAAATTTCGCCAGTTGACTTGCCTGATGGCTCGCGAAGCAGGTGGGCGAGCAACAACTTATATGAAATTTACTTTTGTTTTTGTAATTTCGAAAGTCTTCAAAACTTTTAAATACTAGTAGATTCAGCACCAAAACTTTTTCAAATCACAACCAATGATATGGGATAGATTCACATACTAACACTAAAACTCTCAAAATATAAAATACATAAAAATATTATATTTTATAACACGTAATTGATAATACCTAAGAGAGAATTTTTAGGCTCAACAGTGTATTATAAATTATTAAACAGAATAAAAATTTAATAACTTTACATAATAAAGACCAAAAAGAAGTGTTTTCGAGAAAAAAGGAGTATAAAAATTATTTTTCTAAATTTTTAAAGGCACATCCTATTTTTTATTTATTTTATTTTATTTTATTTTTATCTCTCTCAATCTCTGTCATGAGAATAGAGAAAATAGATTTTCTATACTTTTTCCCCCAAAAAAAGAGCAAAGAATTGGAGCAAAATTAATATTGTTTTGATAAATCTGTCTCTATGGCAACTACTTGGGTCACAATATTATATACTACCCACTTAAAAGTGAAGGGATACATACCCTACATGAGTTTGCACTTGATGATAAAAGAAAGAAGATAAGAGGTTGGTGTCCTACATTAATGATGTAGCTTCTGGACAAAACCTGTGACACATTTAATTATACCAAAACCCACATTTAACTATTGTGGCTGCCCCACCTGCCATGGTGGTTTCTCCATGACTTCTCTGTCCTCTCTTGTACTGCCAATTTCTCAATACTTTAATCAGAATTAAATACTTGACGCCCTGATTACAGGTGACCTCTTGAGTTGGATTTTTCAGAGTTATCGATCACTTAATTGACTTAGTGCAGTAGCGGTAAGTTGCAAACAAACTCACATTACACGCTCAAATTATGGTTCATGTGCACCGTGATTTAGGAAGACTCGTTGTACTAATTTTTTATATTAACAACTAGATAAATGGCCTTAGAGAGATTCGAACTAGAGATCTGAAAATGAATATTAGTTTTATCCGTTGAACCAACCTTGCGGCTTATTCGGAATTAAATACCTTCCTTTTTGTTAGGGGTTACAAAAGAAAAAGAAAAAACCTCACATGCGCGCATGACTTTTTGAAGGTAGGATTCAGAAAATATTTCCTAGTCCTATGCTTGTTCTCAAGGTTTCTTTTATTGTCTTGAGCAAGTCTTCAAGTAGTGTTTTTGAGCAAGTTCTCTAGTCGAAGGCTCGAAGCCTAGGTTTCATAGTCCTATCCTGGGCTGTTCGCAAGTAGTTTTATTAAAGTCCAGGACTAGAGTGAAATTGGAAGGCCCATATGGTTGTAAAAAAAGAATGGCCCAATAAAAATGCAAGACAAACAATTTCAGGTTTAAACGGAGTATAAATGCTTCTTTTAGATACGCGAATTTCAAATCCTCTAATTGGATGCATTTTTTTAAAAAAAAAATTCAATTACATGAATTTCAATTAAAATATATTTTGGTGAGAGAGACAATAGAAGAGAGAGAGAGAGAGAGAGAGAGAGAGAGAGAGAGAGAGAGAAAGAGAGAGGGGGATGAGAGAGAAGATGAGGGTGGAGTGTTAAAAGTAAAGTTGAGATGGGTGAAAATGTGGAGAAATTTGTCAAATAATACCTATTTGGGAGTTATTTAAAATCTCTTCATTTTGCTCTTGAAATTCAATAGGTGAATTCTCTTGATTTCAAATCTTTTGATCTA
Organism: Actinidia arguta var. hypoleuca; assembly: GCA_030159115.1. Classification (NCBI taxonomy): domain Eukaryota; kingdom Viridiplantae; phylum Streptophyta; class Magnoliopsida; order Ericales; family Actinidiaceae; genus Actinidia; species Actinidia arguta. The sequence continues at coordinate 20,154,888 of BRYE01000027.1, read as the reverse complement.
TTTGTCTTCCAAATATACTCGACGAATTTGAAATTCACATATCCAAACGGAGCCATTTTTTATTTAAAATCTTTAGATTTCTTGTTTCTCAACATATTTCTGATACTACGAAATGGAAATGCAAAAAAAATAAAATGTAGCCGACTGAACTGGGCTGGGCTGGGTTGAAGATAATAGTCAGCCTTTGTATGCAATTTAACTTAAGCCCGCCCATTTAGTTGGGTTTTCATTTAAAGTTCTAAAGAAATTTGATTGGGAAAAAAAAAAACTAATTTTTTTACCAAATGTGCTAGACACTTGATCTTTAAGAAATTTCAATTAAATTATTGACCTTTTTTTTAAGTATGTCATCAATTAGACCCTTAGCCTCAAATGTTGTGAAAAATTAAGCGAAACAGTCCATATTGATGCTTAATTGGCCACACGTGACGTTAATTTAGAAACTGTAATATTTTGGAGGCCCACGATCCTACCTTATCAAGGCTACATCATCTTTGATTGGATCTACAATCTAATTATCATCACTAATTCGACAATGATAACGTGCAAAATAACTCTAATTTTATTAACTACTCCCTCTCCAAAGTATTAGGGTTCCTAAGTCAGCATCACGTGTAGCCAATTAAGCTCTAACATGGACTATTTTGTTCAATTTTTAATAAAATATGAGTTCAAGAGTTTAATTGATGACAAATTTCAAAATTTAAGTGTTTAATTTGAATTTTTTTATAACTCTAGTGTACATGAGACATCTAATTGAAAGTTTAAGAGTTTTTTTTTTTTTTTATGTTTTCCCAATTTGATTCTTTATACATCTCATAAAATGAAGAAGAAAATAAACAAAAACAAATAATTTATACAGAATGATGTGACAAATGTATACGTTTCACTTCACAATAAAACACACATCAATAAGCTTTTGTTTACAAAATACATCACCATGCCATTTGGGTGGATTTTTTGTATAATATTTTTTTTATAACTCAGAATCTAGTCTAAAGATCGATTAACCAATCACATCGTCTACTATCGAGAGAATCAATTAAAACTAAGATAAATTTCTATATAAACTAACTCAATTCAAACATTTATAGCAACTAGGCGAATTCGAACTTAAAGAAGAGATTTGGTCATCATGCCAACTAATAGAGATCTCCAATTTTTTAATAGAAAAAGAGGATATGATGCATGGCTAAGATTTTGACCACACTGTACAAAAGTACAGATCCCAATACAAAATTTCAGGAGGACAATTAGGGATGGCAATTACCCGAATAAATCGGGTCTCCGTCCCGTCCCAATCCTAATAGGACGGATTTAGGGTAGGAATAAACGGGTTCAGGACGGGTTATGGGGGGAAAAATAAAAACCCGGGGCGGGTTCGGGTTTGGGCGCCCCCGCCCCGAACCCGTCCCGATTAACTATATATTAAAAAAATTATTATTATTTTTAATTATACCATAATATTATATATATATGTATTTATATAATAATATATTTTTTTATGCCGCTTTATAAAATATATATATATAATTTTAAAAATAAAAATAAACGGGGCGGGGTGAGCGGGGCGGGAGCAGGGCGGGTATGGGATACTCCGTCCCAACCCGTCATGGGTTTGGAACGGAAGTGGGGGAGGATTTTTTTAATCGGGTCGGGATTGAGTTGGGACAAACCCGCCCCGTTGCCATCCTCAAGGACAATAATAACTCCCAAAGTACAACCCCATGTGCAACCAAACAAAGCCTTTATATTTGTAGAACATGGGGATTTTATTGCCTTGCCTGCTTCATTTGGTTTCTTTCATTATTTAGCTCTCTCCTCCCCAAGCTTAGACTTTAATCAATCACTTACCATACTAATGTTAGAGCCATCGTCCTGACCCATAAGCCCATTGTGTTCGGATCCGGATATAGAGAAGGAAAAAAAAAATATAAAAGTTAGAGGATTCAACTATTTCAGATTGTTGGATCATTTAATTTTTTTTATTTCTTTTTTTTCCCCTCACCAAATCTGAAAGAATGTGTTTGGATCGCTGTGTTTGGATCCAAGATTTGGGGGAGGAAAAAGAAATAGAAATGAAAAACTTAGAGGATCTAACTTTTTAAGACTGTTAGATCTTCTAATTTTTCTCTTTTCTTTTCATTTTTCATCACCAAATCCTTGATCAAAATACAAGTTGTATTTAGATCAATGATTTGATGAGCAAAAGAAAATAGAAATTTAAATAAAAAATAGAGGATTCAACTCTTCAAGACCATTAGATCTTTTTACTTTTTAAATTTTTGTCTATTTTGCTCACCAAATTCTTGATCCAAACACAGTCTAAGCACAATGCCCCAAGCAAATGGCCTTAAATTGAGCTTAGAGTTAATTGGGATTAACATAAAGTTATCTAACATACTTAACAAACAGGTCCTTGGGTCTTACATGAATACCAATTGGGGTAGCAAATTGGCAATTATGAAACTATATGTTCGCGTACAATTCTTTAGCTTTATAGCCTAATCGACGTTATTAAGAGTTAGTCACAAGACTTTCATATCGCTCTGACAAGTCCCCAATTGGAATTTTTTTTAACGATAAAGGCCCTAAGCCTATTGAATTTAATTGCAAATGTAGAATAGTATTTTGTTTATGGCCACAAGTGTCACTTGCACCTAAAAAAATGTATCTAATTTTTTCCTTCTTAGTTTTAGAAAATTGTTCAAGAAATCCTAGTATCAAACCAAACCTTTGTTAGGGTTGGTGGGTTTACACATGGAGGGTTATCCACTCATTATGTCTTGCTTCACACAAGCCCCCAAGATAAATGAAAAAAAAATAAAGATTAAATTATTTACATATATTGTCTAGAGAGTAGAAATTTATTTTCAACATATTACGGAACCAATATATTTACCCAAAAATATATTCAAAAATTTAAAAATTTCAACTAAATTTATTTCAGTTATAACCTGCATGACATTAACTTTATATCTGCATCATATACTTTACTTTCTAGAAGAGGCTCCAGATATTACTCTTTGATGGATGCTACATCGACCACTCAATTTATATAATGGTAATTGAGAAT
>BRYE01000027.1:20121812-20124312 GCA_030159115.1 Actinidia arguta var. hypoleuca | reverse complement strand
AATTACAGCAACAATCCCTAAACTTTTAAAAATTACAGTTTAGTAAAAAAAAAGGTCCATCCTATTTCTGCCACCCTAGATGAATCCAACTACCACCTCTAGAGCTCGGCTATGCAATGGTTCCTCTGAACACGACGAATTTGGCCTACACTTGGTCAAGCTCTTGTAGAGTTTCAATCTGAGGTAACTCACACGAAGACTATGATTTATCATCTGCACTCTCAGCTTATCTTGGCCATATCTTCTTGGACACCACTACTACCATCTAGCTCTTAGAAGATATATTACAGCTTTTGTAGACGCAATACTCATCATATGAGGACTGTCGCTCACGCCACAGATGTAGAGGGTCCTATAACCGCCAGACTGCTATTGTCACTGATTCATCCGGGTTTTCTCCTGATTCCTCTTATTCATCCAACCTGACTGTTGATGATGTCGAGACAATAGTCAATCAGGTTTTATCACGCACTAATTTTTATTCATCTGCTCTCTCATCCATCTCAAGTACTTTACTTTGGCTTTTTGATACAGCATGTTGCAATCATATGACCTCTGATACTTCTTTATTCTCTATCACACATCACACTTTCTATGTGCATCCTATTCACACTGCTAATGGCTCTTTCATGACTACTTCTCACAGTGGCACTATTGTCACTCCTGATCTTACTATTGACCATGCTTATCTTGTTCTTGCTCTTACTCATACTTTGCTATATGTTAGTCAACTTTGTGAGCTTAATTTACACTTATATTTTTCAATTTTGGTTGTCTTATTCAGGATTCGCAGACGAAAAAATCATTGGGACCGATTATAAAGTGGGTCATTTGTTTGAATTGGAGTTTCTTCATCTTGTCTGTTGCTGCTGCATCTAGTTCAAGTAGTCATGTTTCTCGTAGCCTCTGGCATTCTCGTTTAGGTCATGCTTATTTCTCAAAATTATAAAAATTAGTTTCTCGTGGTTATTTAGGTTCTGTTAAAACTGAAATAAAGTTTTATTATTTTGCTTGTCAAACTGGAAAACAGCATACGCTACCTTTTTCTAATAGTGAATCTATTGCTAGTGCACCCTTTGACCTTGTTCACTCTGATATGTGGGGGCCTTCTCTCATCTCTACTATATGTGGTTCTTGATATCTTGTCATTTCACAGTTTTTTTGAAAAATTAAAATTTTTCGTTCTGACAATACTCAAGAATATAAACAAACTGATTATCTCAATATTCTTAAACAAAATGGCATACTCTCATATTCATCATGTTCCGGTACTTCTCAACAAAATAGAATTGCAGAATGTAAATTTCAGCACATCTTGGATACTACTCGCGCCCTTCTTATTTCTGCATATGTCATCAAGTCCTTTTGAGAAGAAGCTGCTTTTACTGCTATTTACACCATAAATCGCACACCATCATTGGTCACAAACAACACATCACCTTTTGAACGCTTATATAGCAATCCTCCTAATTATAATCTTTTTCGCATTTTTGGGTGTGCATGTTTTGTTCTTCTTCAACCTCATGAACGTACTAAGTTAGAACCTCATTCTCGACTTAGCTATTTCTTAGGATATGAGATTGAACATAAGGGATACCGGTGTTATAATCTTATCTCCAAACATCTTTGCATTTCTCAACATGTTGAATTTTGGAAAGATGTTAAGTTTTCAGATATTTGAACAACACCCACACCATCTAGTCTTAACCGCCTTTTTTTCACTGACCCTTCATTAGATATTATCTTGCTTATTACTTCTCCCTTTTCTGCAGGTTCTCTATCTTCACCAAGTCTAACATCCCACGCCATGGACGTTCCGAATGCTCCCCCGCTAGCGCCTCCGCCATCCATCCCTTGTCCACCTACTCGTTGTTCTACCAGAGTAAGAACTGCACCCTCTCATCTCCATGATTATCATTGTTATTTTGCTCTTTTTACTTTGCATGAGCCTCATAATTTTTGTGAGCCATCCTCTAATCCTGATTGGCAAAAAATAATGAAAAATGAATTAGATACTCTTGATAAAACTCACACACTGGACATGATTGACTTACCGTATGAAAAATCAACAGTGGGATGCAAATGGGTGTATAAGATTAAGACTCAAGCTGATGGCACTGTTAAAAGGTACAAAGCACTTCTGGTTACCCGTGGCTTTACTCAAGAATATGGGATTGATTATAAGGAGACCTTTGCCCCAGTTGCTCATCTTACTTCTGTTCATACTCTTATTGTTGTTGCGGCAGTTCGTGGATGGGGTCTTTTTTAAATGAATGTGAAAAATGCTTTTCTCAATGGTGATTTACAAGAGAAAGTATATATGACTCCTCCCCCTGGCTATATTCATGCTCCTCATAAGGTCTGTCGTCTATGCCGTACTCTGTATGGACTTAAGCAAGACCCTGAGCTTAGTTTGCAAAATTTAGTTTCACTATTTCTGAGCTTGGATTCTTTTCCAGTAATTATGATTCAGCACTCTTTCTTAAGAAGTCTACTCAGG
>BRYE01000027.1:20051812-20054312 GCA_030159115.1 Actinidia arguta var. hypoleuca | reverse complement strand
TTTGATCGAACGATGAAAAAAATACTTGAAAATCAAATCAGTTAAATTTATATTAAAAAAAACTAGGCCAAACTAGACCGAAATAGTGATATAATAATTTGAAAACCAGCCTAACCCCCCAAAAATAACAAAAATAGACAAAACATCATATGAGAAAATGACTTTGAATTTGGGAAAGAAGGCTTTTATTGGACAAAATTAGTTAATTTCTATTTTTAAATTAAAGTACATGACAAGTGAGTATCTGTTGCATTTTAAAATTGGATTATCAATTTTTTTATGGTTAACCAAATAAAAATAGATTTTGCTTAGAAGTCTGTATGACATTTTTCAGAATTAATTTTGCATAATACTTTTTAAAAAAAATTATTTTTCAGAACAAATACATTTATTGTTTTTCATATAGTAATGAAAATAATTTTTAAAAATTCTAAGACATCTTTTAACTAATTTCTCAAAAATGAGTTGTTGTTTTTTTTGAAAAAATCCTTGAAAATAAAATTTGAAAATCACCAACCAAATATAATTTCTGAAAACTAATCTTCAAAACTTATTTTGAAAATCAAACAAAACATAATATATTTTTTCTTCTCATTATCCCCTACCAACCAAACAAATATGAGGAATTTGATTGTTCTTAATATTTTTTTTAATATCATCTATTTTTTTAATGCTATTTGTATAATGTAATTTGTCTTTAGTGAACTTTTTTTATAATTAAATAAAAATTTTATATTTTGAAATTCTATTATCAAGAGAAAACAAAAAATATATGAAATTTTGATCAAATATTAAAAATTTCACTAAAAAAAATTGAAAACAGTATAAAAGCTTAAAAAATCTATCCAAATGGTCTGATCTACAAAGTCACACTTGCATCCGCGCGAAAGAGACCAGCGAGTGAGCTCGCGGACCCCATATAAAAGAAGATTATTGGAAGAGGAGTAGTGAAAGTAAAGGATCCAAGGGGTTGTGTGATATGAGATCGACTTATACAATATTAAAGAATTAATCACCAATTTATTTAAAATTTACAATAAAAAAAATATAAATTTATTATTTAAAAATTTAAAAAAAAAATCAGAAGTTGACCATAAGAACTGATTAAGACTTACCATTTTAATTATAATAAATCGAACTCTTTAATTTTTATCTGGTAATAATTTAAATAATTCGTTAATCTCTGTCTACGTAAGGATAGCAGAACCAATAGGTTCCTGCACAAAATAATTTCGTATAGTGTTACCTCATTTCAGAGCCTTAATCGAACCAATTAATAAGACAAATTAAAGAATTTAAAATTTATATTTATTTAAAGATACCAAAATTTTCATATTATTTTTGAATGAGAATTGTTTGATTAGGGTTTTAAAAATGAAAAACTCTTATATGACGTGATTTTCAGTGCATTTTTGGCGAAAATCAGTTGATTATGTTAATCTTAAGTGGATAGAGATTAACGAATGATTTAAATTGTTACTAAATTAAAACTACATGTTTGATTTGTTAGAATTTATTCTCAACTCATTTATGACATGACAATTGCTTCTACAACCAAAAATAAATATTTATTTTTTAGGATTTGCTAAAGTACACATTATTAAAAATGATGCATATGGTGCATTCTGGTCTAACGTTTACCACAACCAATTGTATCAATAAAAAAAATAAATTTTTTTTTATCACAAAAGGTCATAACATTTACTACAATGATACATAATATACTATTTTTTACATATACATCACATGTAACATTCATCACAACCGATCATAATACACACCACAGCATATCATAACATTTTTATATCTTGCCTTGTTTTTTTGGACAGTTTTCAGCTATAAACATTACCTTAATTCAGAATACAGAATTCATAGCAGAAAAAACTTACCCTTTTATTCTTGTTGGACTTTTAACAGTATGGTTCAGTTGTTGAAATGTTTAGGGCCTTCTAACTATATAAAAAATGAACGCAAAAGTGGGAAAAAAATGGAAACTAAACATGTTCACTGTCTTCTCTTTTGAAAATTAGAATACGTGGGGTGTAGGTTTATAGAATGAGAGAAAGAAAATCGAGGATAGATACATGCGGTGGTCCTACGACTGTGTGGGTAGTTGTAATCGATCACCAGACACCAGTCGCCCAAGGCCTAACTGCAACACAAAAATAGTGAGAACAGCCGCCGGTATTATTTTCGGGAAACGACTCTCCGATGGTCAAGTTAGATAACCGAAATATATATATATATATATATATATATATATATATATATATATATATATATATATATATATAGAGAGAGAGAGAGAGAGAGAGAGTTCCTAGAGACCAAATACATGTATATTTAAGAGAAAGAAAGATTGATTTTAAATGGCACAACTCGATGCGTGCTTTGACACGCTAGTTGTCTCGTCATTGGACAGACTACAACTCGCGGGTGTGCTCAAACATGCCGACCGCTATGTCAGTGAGTAGACGATTGACCTAGCTACGCTCTTAAG
>BRYE01000027.1:20039312-20041812 GCA_030159115.1 Actinidia arguta var. hypoleuca | reverse complement strand
GGGTATTTATGACATTTTCTTCGATCAAAGTGGTCAATTGATGAAAAATGCTGACGTCATTAACGGCAGGGAGTCTACCTGCCAATATACTAAAGCTCAGGAGGTCTACCTGTCTATTTTTAAAAAGTGCCGGGTCTATGTATCAATACACCAAACCTTAAGGGGTGTAAGTGAAATTAACTATTTTTTTTTTAATATAGTGGCCATGGACACCGATAATTACCAGTAAAGATATAAGTTACTGCAAACTTTTTAGACATAATTCTGGATACAGACTTGTCAAAAAAAGGTGCCTACCATATGTCCAGATTTGTTTTGGATGAAAATGATTAGAAAATAAACAATACTTGTAATTCCAAGGTCAAAGCTCTGGTCAGTTCGACCTATTTCATCTATATATGGTGCTCAATTAGTTTTTAGCTAGCTGGGTCAAGAAGGTATGATCACAATATTTTAGAGAGTTTTATTGGTAAATTTGGAATTTCATTGCATGATTTCAAACATAATCAAAACAAAAGGAGAGCTATAATTGGGCAGTCCATGGATTAACATAGCTGTTACCTTAAACACTTAAGCTGGCAAATGCCTAAAATGGAAGCTTATTTGCACATATATGCAGAATTCGGATTATATCAAACGCCTATATATTGAGGTCTTTTTTCAATTCCATCAACAATAAAAATCTCTAAACCTTTTCCTACAATCTCTCATTTCCTCCCAATTTTCTTCCCCTTTTTGTTTCACTTTCTTGGGATCCAAATAGCGATACGATGGAGCCAACAAATCACCACCACCAGCCACCCTCCTCAACCTTGGCCTCCTCCGGCGATAGCCTCAAGGTGGACAAGGTCAAGTTTGCTGGCACAAGCGCTCAGGACCGGCCCTGATATTTGGGTTGCTCTACCTCGATCCCAATATAGTTGCCCTCGTACTATTAATCTATTACCATTTAATTTTTTTTTTTTGGGTCGGATGATTGTCGTGCCTTGGGGTTGCCCAAACCCCAATGGCTTGCTGGACTTACTCCAAGGCCGGGCATGCAGGCACTGACCTCCTCCACACCGCCTCCAAGTTCGGCAAGGGAAGGAACTTCGACAAGGCCGAGAGCTGTCTCAGCAAATACCGTCGCCCCCATTTGCCGCCTCCTCAACCACCTTCCCTCTGTTGCCGCCGATGGCCACCCTCCCACCGCTGTCCCCCTTAGCTACCCACCCATTGCTACTCCGCCTCTGGCAACCTCCATTGCACCCCGCCTGGCTACCCACCCATCGCTGCTGCACATGGCGACCCAACAACCGCTATCCCCCTTGGCTACCCATCGACTGCCGCTCCGCCGCTTGGCGACCCAGCCTCTACCTCCCCTTACGGTGACCCACCAGCTGCGGCCACCCCAGGTGGTGGTGTTGGACATTCTGGAAGTCATTTTGACGACTAATTGAAGAAGGCGAGTGGTTCTTGAAGAAGCATTGATCACAAATTAAGTTGGGACGCTACTTGTTCATGCAATTGCAACAACAATTATCTATTTCCATCCATACATGCATAAATAATAAAAAAATATTGAAAACCATTGCCTCTCTCTCTAAAAGTGAGACAACTGATGACGTTCAAATTTATTCTGAATTGTTAGAGCTTCAGATTATGGACATCTAATGGTTGAACTAATAGGATTTTTCAATTTGTCAAGAAAATTATATTCATTTATAACAGGGGTCTTAGAATTATGGACAATGCATAGATGCTTAAGAATATAAATGTTAGGGTTTTTTTTAACTAAAAAGAAATGATTATGAATGCAAATGTGGGTACCAAAGCCATCAGTTTAAGCCAACGGACAATTTAACATAAAACTAAATAAATCATAAGATATGTACAAAATGTGGAAACTAATAAATTCTCAAAAAAATGTGGAAACTTTTTTAGTTCTCTACTCCTCCAATCACCGCTCAAATCTAGAAACTGATGAAAACTTAAATATTGATTTTTCCGGTAGTAGTGTATTTAAAGAAAAAACATAAATCCTACCGTGTGTAGAACATGGAACCAGTTCCGATTGGGATTATGTTTCAAAAATCCTAAATTTTTCTTGTCTCCCATGAAAAAAAAAAGGATTTATTATCTTTGGTGAAGTGGTTGGGAAGGAATGGGACTAATAACTTCATCTGGAAAGGATTGGGACTAATAAGGTTGGACGTTGGAGCTGGTTGTTATAGATACCGCAAAATTTATACCAGGCTCCGCCTTAAACCTTTAAACGTCGTGGTCTCGAGTAACAGCTCAACTTTGCCTCCTAAAATTTCTAAGAAAAAAAAATCTTATTTCGTTTTTCACTTGTCAGGTTGTCCATTGCTGGGCAAGTGTGTGCTAAAGCCTTGCCATGGCTGTCTATTGCTAGGCAAATGTGTGCCATCGATTTGCCGTGGCTGCCCATTGCTTGGCAATTGTGTGCTATTAACTTGTCATGGCTGTTCATTGCTGAGCAAATGTGTGCCAACGACTT
>BRYE01000027.1:20024312-20031812 GCA_030159115.1 Actinidia arguta var. hypoleuca | reverse complement strand
GCTTAATGCTCCTATTGCCCAAGTTCTTACAGAGATTAAGCATGAAGAGTTCGTCAAGTGGCCCTCGAAATCAAGACTGATCCCCGAAAGAGAAATAAAAACAAGTATTGCAAGTTTCACCGAGACCATGGCCATAACACAGAAGACTGCTTCCACCTGAAGGAGCAGATAGCCGACCTCATTAAACGGTGGTATTTGAGAAAGTATTTTGGTGATCACCCATCCCCTAATTCACCAGAAAGAAGATACGACGACAATCGCCCTATTGCTGGAGACATTCAAGTAATACACGGCGGGTTTGGATCGGGAGGAAGCTCGAATTCGTCTAGAAAGAGGCACGCCAGAAGTGCTGGTAGGCCGTCCGAAGTTCTTAGTCTCTCATCACCAATGGCCGATATTCCCCCACCAATCACCTTCAACAAAGATGACTTGCAAGGTCTACACTTGCCTCATGACGACGCCTTGGTTGTTTCAGCCATCATCGCTAATTTTACCGTCCAAAGAATCTTGGTCGATAATGGTAGTTCGGCTAACATCCTGTTCATATCAGCGTTCAACAAGATGAAAATAGGGCTTGGCAAATTACATCCCTTCCTGACACCTTTGGTGGGATTCAGAGGAAATGCGACTTATCCGCTGGGATGGGTTAAGTTGCCTGTTACTTTGGGAACAGAACCTCGCCAAACTACCGTTTGGCAGGACTTCATCGTGGTAGATTGTCCTTCTCCCTATAATGCCATTTTAGGTCGCCCAACTCTGAGGGGGACTAGGGCGATCACCTCGACCTATCACCTAAAAATGAAGTTTCCCACTTCAGCAAGCGTGGGCGAGGTGCGAGGCGACCAGAAAGTGGCCATACAATATTTTATTTCGGCTATGAAGATCGAAACCTCCCTAGTACCGAATACCCAATAGCAATTACAGATCAACGATGACGAGATGGAATCTCTGAGGGATGAGGTGGAACAGGTCGTCTTGATGGATCCCCGAGAAACCGAAAATACCAAACCCCTTGAAGAAACTACCCCGATCTCCATACATCCGAAATATCCTGATCGCCACGTTATGATCGGAACAGAACTTACCAACGAATTGCGCAGTGCTTTAGTGGAATTCTTAAAAATTTTTTTTGATGTTTTTGCCTGGTCACAAGGTGACGTCCTGGGTATTGATCCCCAGGTTGCCATGCATAAGTTACATATCAATCCGGAAAATCCTCCAATTCGCCAGAAGAGAAGAAAATTTGCCCCCGAGCGACTCAAGGTTATTGACGAGGAGGTTACCAAACTCATCAGAGCAAAGGTTATCAAGGAAGCCCATTACCCAGAATGGTTAGCCAATGTTGTTGTCGCCCCTAAAAAGGGGAGGAAGTGGAGAGTATGCGTTGACTATACTGATCTCAACAAGGCGTGCCCAAAAGACAGTATTCCTCTGCCAAAAATTGATTTGATAGTCGACGCCACATCTAAACACGAGCTACTTAGTTTTATGGATGCCTTCTCAAGATATCACCAGATCAAGATGTTCCCCCCCGACATAGAAAAAACTTCATTTATCATAGAATGAGGATTGTATTGCTACAAGGTCATGCCATTTGATCTAAAAAATACTGGGGCTACGTATCAGAGATTAGTGAACAAGATGTTCAAAGAGCTGATTAGAAAGACCATGGAAGTATACATAGACGGCATGCTCGTTAAGAGGCTCGAAGCAAACAATCACATCGCCCACCTTGAAGAAGCTTTCAACATTCTGAGGAAACACAGGATGATGTTAAATCCTTCCAAATGCATTTTTGACGTATCATCTGGAAAATTCTTAAGATTCTTGGTAACCAAACGAGGGATTGAAGCAAACCCAGACCAAATTCAGGCTCTACTCAAGATGAGCTCGCCCAAAAATGTCCATGAAGTTCAGCAGTTAACTGGGCGAATTGCTGCCCTCAACCAGTTTGTTTCCAAATCAACGGATAGATGTTTACCATTTTTCAAAATCCTAAGAAAAAATACAAGTTTCTAGTGGACAGAAGAATCGGAGGAAGCGTTTCAACAGCTCAAAAGGTATTTGGGACCACCTCTTCTACTTGTGGTTCCGACCACGGGCGAAGAATTGTTTGTATACCTCTTCATTTCGCCCACAGCAGTAAGTGTCGTGCTCATCTGAGAAATGGACCGTGTCCAGAAACTGGTATATTATGTTAGTAAGGTTTTGATGGGTGCTGAGAACAGATACATAATGATTGAGAAGCTCGCCTACTCCCTTCTGATCGCCGCCAGAAAACTTTGCCATTATTTTCAAGCCTATCCCATCACCGTGCTAACTGATCAACCGTTAAAACAGATTCTCCAATGACCAGATACCTCGGGGAGACTCCTAAAATGGTCCATTGAGTTAAGTGAATTCCATATTGACTACAAACCAAGGACGGCGATAAAAGTCCAAGGTTTAGCCGACTTCGTGGCTAAATTCACTCAAGAGACCGATCTAGAAGTCCTCTCGGAGGCGGAGATTCCAAACTTAGCAAAGAACCTCGACAGCTCGGAAAACAGCCTCGACAGCTCGGGGGAAGAGCTTGAGAAATTGTTTGTAGATGGGTCTTCTAATCAACACGGATGCGATGCAGGGATGCGGTGCAGGGCTTGTTCTCCAAACCCCGACAGGTGAACAGATGGAATATGCTATACGAATTGGGTTTAAAGTCACCAACAACGAAGCTGAGTACGAAGCACTCCTCGCCGGATTACGGGTCGCCATAAAATTGGAAGTCCAGTCAATTGAAGCCTACAGTGATTCTCAACTAGTGGCCAACCAAGTACAGGGAGATTACCTCGCCAGGGACGTACGGATGGCAGCTTATTTAGATGAAGTCAAATGCTTAACTCAGAAGATCAAAACGTTCACCATTCAACAGATCTCCAGAGAAGAAAACAGAAAAGCTGATGCTCTAGCCAATCTTGCTTTAACTTTCGATTTCATATCAGACAGAAGTATACTCCTAAAATTTCTGTCCAAGCCAAGTATTGAGGTTGCCAAACCCGTCTGTGCAACGAAAACGGACCCAACATGGATGGATGAGATCGTCACCTACCTTCAGAATGGCACACTACCAACGGATAAACTTCAAGCTCGCCGAATCCGTTATAGATCTGCAAGGTTCTGCCTGCTTCATGGAATTTTATATAAACGATCTTTCTCTGGTCCTCTCCTAAGATGTCTCCGACCTGACGAAGCCAATTATGTGATGAGAAAAATCCATGAGGGCATCTGCAGAAATCATTCGGGGGCGAGGTCACTGGTACGAAAGGCGATTTTCCAAGGCTACTTCTGGCCCCAGATGGGACAAGATGCAACAAAATACACCAGGGAACGCGACAAATGCTAGAGGTTCGTACCATCTAACCACCTTCCCCATACTGATATGGTGCCAATTACCAACCCATGGCCATTCGCCCAATGGAGGATCGACATACTAGGACCTTTGCCTCAAGCTCCATTACAGAGGAAATTCTTGATAGTTGCCATTGATTACTTCACAAAATGGGTGGAAGCTGAACCGTTGGCCAAAATCACCAAAAAAAATATGAAGAATTTTGTTTGGAAGGGTATCATCTGCCAGTTTGAAATCCCCAAAGTTCTCATCTCGGACAACACCAGGCAATTCAACAACGATGGATTCAGGCAATTTTGCGTGAACCTCGCCATATCACATTATTTCTCCTCGCCTGGTCACCCTCAAGCCAATGGCCAAGTAGAGGTCACTAACATAACCATCCTGAGAAATTTGAAAACAAGATTGGAGAAATCCAAAGGAGAATGGGTAGAAGACCTGTCGAGCATATTATGGGCATATCACACGACTAACAGGATTCCTACTGGCGAAACGCCTTATTCCATGGTTTACGGAACTGAATCAGTGATACCCGTCGAAATCGGAATGCCAAGTTTCAGGACTTCAAACTTTGACAGGGATAGCAATGAAGGCGAGCTGAGACTCAACCTCGACCTCCTTGATGAAAAACGAGAGCAAGCAAGTATACGCCAAACAGCTTATAAACATCAAGTTGCCAAATATTTCAATCAGAGAGTCAAACACAGGTCATTCTTACCTGGCGACCTAGTTCTATGAAAAGTTACCCTATCAACTAAAGAGCCTAATGTAGGGAAGCTTGGCCCAACATGGGAAGTCCCTTATAAGGTCATCAAGGTATCTAGACCAGGGACTTACTTGCTAGAAGATATGAACGGCAAGGCACTCCTCCATCCTTGGAACGCTGAGCATTTGAAAAAATATTTCCAGTGACGTTTAGTCAGCTCGCTTGGGCAAAATAATTGTAACAATTCCTAGATTATATTTCGAGTAATAAAACTTCTCCATTTTATTTCAATCATTGCCAATTGCAGGATGGAGATCGCCAAATCAAGATCGTCAGTTCATTAAAAAATAACAGAGGCATCTTGCTCGCCTATTCAAGATCACCAGTTCATTGAAAATGACGGAGGCATCTTGATTGCCAAATCAAGATCGCCAGATCATTGAAAAATGACGGAGGCATCTTACTCGACTATTCAAGATCGCCAGATCATTGAAAAATGACGGAGGCATCTTGCTCGCCTATTCAAGATCGCTAGTTCATTGAAAAATGAGGCATCTTGATCGCCTATTCAAGATCGCCAGTTCATTGACAAATAATGGAGGCATCTTGATTGCCAAATCAAGTTCGCTAGATCATTGAAAAATGACGAGGCATCTTACTCGCCTATTCAAGATCGCCAGATCATTAAAAAATGACGGAGGCATCTTGCTCGCCTATTCAAGATCGCCAGTTCATTGAAAAATGACGGAGGCATCTTGCTCGCCTATTCAAGATCGCCAGATCATTGAAAAATGATGGCATCTTAATCGCCAAATCAAGATCGACCAGATCATCATAAGATGACGGAGGCATCTTGATCGCCTATTCAAGATTGCCAGCTCATTGAAAAATGAAGGCATCTTGATCGCCTATTCAAGATTGCTAGTTCATTATAAAATGGAGGCATCTTGATCGTATATTCAAGATCGCCAGATCATCATAAGATGATGGAGGCATCTTGATCGCCTATTCAAGATTGCCAGATCATTGAAAAATGATGGCATCTTGATCGCCTATCTTAGGTCAAAAATATTAAAGAACTAAGTAAAAGTATACCAGAGCTAGTGGTTGACATCGCCATTCAAACGCGAAAATACAAAGGAATCATGTACATTCAAATTACAATTATACAAGGGGAGGGTTTTTGCCGCCTTGAGGATTTGCGTCGCCCTGAGGATTCGCATCTCCTTTTTCAACAGTTTCTTCTTCACCACCCTCCCCTTGTCCTTCGTCGTCCTCTTCGGCAAGCAGGTCAAGATCAAGACGCATCTCCTCCAAGTCTATGGTGAGGTCAAGATGATGATGGCGAAGCTGTCGTTTGCATAAATCAAACCCTTCGCCAAAATACTTCGAGGAAGAAATTTCAACAGTCTCGGAGAAATCCGACGAGGATTTAAATTCCTTAACAACCAGTTTTCTAGAGTGGTCAACTCTATCCCTCAGATCCGCAATCAGAATCCCAGCCTTTCTCAGACTATCGGAAAGGGTGTCCCTTTCATCTTTTATTTTGGCAAACTCATCGCCGACTTGCTGCTCCCGAGCTCGCGCCTTGGCCAGTTATTGCTCCAGATCGACGGATAGCTTCTGAAAATGGGAGACTTCAGTGTCCAAAGAGGCAGTTGCAGCTCGCCCCTATTGAAGGGATGCCTCCTCGATGGTCTCCCTACTTTTTACCGCCAAAGAAGATCCAAACACAAGCGCCTGCTACAAATAAATCGAATCAGATCAAACCGAGCATGTTTAATACGCATACAACAAATATTAGTATCGAAATAGTACCTGGCCAAGAGCCTGAAAAAACTTTGAGGTAGTCTGGTCCACAGAAAGCTGCCCCACCTTTTCTTGATCCGTAGGAGGGATTACTCCTCGGAGGATCTTCTCAACCACGGAAGGGCTCCCCAGAATGGAGGCCCTTAGACCAAGGGAAGTACCCAATGAAGGCGAGCTCCCCTCCCCGGGTCTAGAAGAGGTGGCCCCAGGATGGCCTGCCGGACCAGACTTCTTTTTGGGTTCAAGAGTGGGGGCTTGCCCTTTGCCTTTGGAATGATCCCCAGACTTCGCCGTCTTGCTCGGCGAGGTGGGAGGTTCTTCCACCGGGCGCTTTTCGCCAATGACCACTCCCTTTACAGGAGAAGGAGCAGATTTTTTGGAAGAACTCTCTCCTTGGGCTTTCTCCACCCTCTCGCCGAGCTTCTTCAAGCTAATCCTTTTCGACATAGCTGTAAAAAAAAAAAAAAAAAAAAAAATATATATAAATATAAATCAGATGAAAAGAATTTAACCAACAAAGAATAGTAAGAATTTATACCATCCGATTTAAGCTCGGGGTTTAGCTCAGAATCCGACCGGGATTCCGATATCGAGTTCGAGCTCGATCCCAAAGCCGAACAAAATTCTAAAATATGGTCTCGAATTTTCCCCCCCGACCATCTTAACAAAGTCAGGTCGGGAATGTGAGGTACAATCCTCCTCAGTTCCTTCCTAACAGTTCCTAGGTATTCTATTGAGTCCTCTCGGGGCTGGTCCCCGTGAAGGTATTCACCACGGGAAGGGCAGGACTCACCCGCTTCGCCCGACATTGATGGCGCGTGAGGCTGCTCGCCCTCCTCCCCTGATGCCATAGAACCAAGAGAGCAGAAAACCCAACGAAATGCCTTGGTTTTAAGAAGCATGGGGACCATGTAGCGCCAACGTTCCACTACCGATTGTGAAATTTCGTCAAAAAATTCCTGCTCGTATGCAAGCAACGTGGGCAGATCGTTGCAGCGTTTATCTGAAAAAATACCCATGTTAATACCAATCTTATTAATAAATATACCAAAAATTATTGGCAAAATAAAAACTGACCTGGAATGTTCCATGACCTCGGAACCCGTGGTACTCCCTCCCGAGGTTCCTCGTCAAAGAGCTCCCAGCTATCCCTTGAGGTGAAGAAGAATTTGCTTTTCCACCCCTTCACGTTGTTGGGGTACCCTCCGAGGATGGTTCTCTTGTACCTCGCCTTGAAGTAGAGCCACCCTTGGTCCGGTTTAGGGTTATTATTGAGGGAAAAAATATTCCTAAACTCGGAAAGAGTCATTGAATATTTATGAAATCACCACAACGACGAGGCGCCAGCAATACTACGCCACACGTTGGGGATGAGCTGAGTAGGACAGATCTTATAAAACCGCAAAATTAACCTAACTATTGAAGGAATGGGAAAACGAAGGCTCGCAGGAAAAGCGGCCTCATAGAAGGCTACCTCGCTAGGGCGGGTAGAAAGAATGGTTTCATTTTTCTCGGGAAGTCTGAGCTGTACGCCCTAGGGAAAGGAATAAGTCTCCCTAAGCAGGTCTAGCTCCTCGGGAGTCATGACGTTATGTTC
>BRYE01000027.1:20014312-20016812 GCA_030159115.1 Actinidia arguta var. hypoleuca | reverse complement strand
TTGCCCCCAACACTCAATTAGAGCTTTTCATGTATGAAACTATCTGTAGATATACGAGACAGCATTGAATTGTGAATTAAAGGAACCAAGTATAGGCGACTTTAATGTTTTTTGGAGCCTAAGGTCGACAAAGCCCCTGCTTAGTCTCCTTTGAGCTTGACAGCTTCTCTCACTACTTTGAATTTCCATTCCTTTTAGCGTGTGCCAAAGACGATCATGGCATGGAATGGCCAAGTTTTTTACTCCACTCCATCATTACTACTACCTCTGCAACTCCCTCAATTGCCCTTCCCGTGGCCATTAAATCTCTCTCTCTCTCTCTCTCCAGAGACACTTTGCTACTATAAATACAAGATAATTTCTCTCCTTGTCTAAATCAACTGAATTGGTCATTGAGAAGGTGCGTGTGGTTTTAAGTGGGTGAGTAGCTCCTTGCTGGAGAAGCAGGGCACGTGCAAGAGTCACGGACTCCAAAGATGATAGTAAATCTTTTGCACGTGCTCCCCTTCTCCAACATGGATTTCTCACCTCCCGTCTTTGATACCCGGGCCACGCATGTAACACAGGTAAAATTGTTGATCCTCATGAATGGTGCACTTCTTATGTATTCATGTTTATTTTTATATTTTTTTATACTTATGAAATAATATAAAATTATAGAGATGTAATTGAGAGCTTCGTAAATGGATCGAAACTAAAGATGATATATTTCTAGGAGTATTTTAGGAACTAATAATTTGCTTAGACCTTCTCTTACAAGAAAAATGATACATTTTCTTCAAGAAACAACTTATATATGGTATACTTGGAGTTTAGGAGAGTAACATAATTTATGAAGCCAAGTTGGCAAGAAAAGATGTTAAACACATTTTCATCAATTATAACAAAAAATTTAATATTCTTATTTCATTGGAGAGTTTAGGGGTAAGTAATTTTAAAATTAAGTAGAGGGGTGCAAGTGATAATTGGTCAAAGTTCCATCAACTCTAAGAGATAATTTAACGTTCTCATTTTACTTGAGAGTTCAGAAAATATAAATATCTGAAAATAAAGTTGAGGGGTGCAAGTAATAATCGCTTAAAGTGAAGAATAGTATAAGTAAAAATACCCCTATTTTTGTCTCTTAAGACTTGTATTTTTTTAAAATAAAATCTTTAATTTTTTTATTTCTCTAATTAAGATAAATTGGATTTTAGTATTTTTTTTTTGAAATATATATTTTTTTTATTCCTCTAATTGAGACGAACCTAAAAAATAAAGCTAATGATTTTTAATCTATTTTTCTCTTATTGGACTTTTTTAATATCTTTATTAAGTATAATTTTTTCAAATGTTTATTTTTACTCAAATATTTTTATTATATAAAAAAATATTTAGATAAATTTATCATATGAAAGACAACAACTAGTGTAATTTTAAAAAAATGGTAAAATACACAGACCACCCCTGAGATTTTATGTTAATACAGAAAGTACCCCTGATATTTAAAAAATTACAATGACATCCCCTGAGGTTTGCATTTAATACAGATGCCCCCTAACGTTTGAGATATTACACTGACCATCTCTGAGATTTCGGGTTAATACACAAAGCACCCATAAGGTGGTCAGTGTGTTTCAGGGGTGCTTTGTGTATTAACCCAAAATCTCAGTTGTGTGTGTTGTGTGTGTGGATCGAATCAGTTGTGTGTGTTGTGTGGATCAGCTGTGTTGTGGATCTGCCTCATATATATTTATAGAATCTGTTGTATTGTGCGTGCGGGCCATTATCTATTTGGCCTTGGTACTTCATCGCTCCTTTGGTGTATGCACAGTATTCAGGATTTATGGCTTCTTGTTTTCCTGAATCCTCAAAGATCATCCATTTTTTATCACATATTCAGTCTCAGCTTATCCTATTGCAGTCTCAATTAAGGTCTGCTTTAGCAACAACCCTCAGGTTCTACTGTCACTCTAGCCAATGACCATATGAATGGTAAGTTATCCATTTTTTGGTCACCTGTTGTCCCCATACATAGAGGTGTCAAGCGGGTCTTGCTGGCATGGCACGAAAAAAATCATCACGTATAAGTTGGGCACGGCATGGCACGGTTTAGGTGGGCACAGGCACGAGGCACGAAAATGGTGAGGCACGGCATGGTAGTTGGCCTGGCCTGGCACAGTACAGTCAAAGCCCAATCCGGCACAAGCACGACACGATCATAGTCTGGCACGGCACGGCACGGCACGGGCACGGGCACGGGCACGATACAGAAGTGTGAAGGGAAGAGCACAAGCACGACACCGAAGTGGCACGAGCACAACACGGTAATTGGCCTAGCACGACACAGAAGTGTAAAGAAATGATTAATTATTAAATAAATTAAAATAAAATTTAATTAAATAAATTGACTTGCGATAATAAGGAAAAAAAATGAGGGAAAAAAAAAATAATTTTTTGAATAAGAAAAGTAAAATAAATAAATTTTGACTTCTTCATGAGCCATGGCCATAAATAAATA
>BRYE01000027.1:20004312-20011812 GCA_030159115.1 Actinidia arguta var. hypoleuca | reverse complement strand
TTCAAAATTTTAGTTTACTTTTATGTTGATAAAATTTGACCCCCTTTTTTTTGGCTTTATCAGCAAGTGATTATATTTGTTACCATTTCCATTTGTTTTTGTTAATCTTTAGTCTTTCATGCTCTTTGACCTTTGTGTAGTAGCCTTGAAACTGGGTGTGGTGTTGTTTTTCTCAAGCCAGGAAGACATCCAGATATGCTTGAAAAGTTTGCATGCATGTCAACTAATGATGTATCTCTTACAAATTGGCACTTGGGATTTCACATTTCTATGGTAAATTAAACATATTTCTTGCAATATTTTCCATACTCAAGTAGATATCCACCATTTTATTGATTTTCTTTTCCGCCCATCTCGATTCGACCTCAAGAGTGTGGATGAGTTGGCCACTTGATCTTCCCCTTTACCATAGATGAACAGGTTTGATTTGAATTTTAAAATTGCATTTGCACTATTCTTCTTGCATGAATCTCCTGTAGTTTTCTGCGTACCTCATATTATTATAGGAGTTTTTCCTGATTATTGCTACTTATTGCAAGTCATTTGCAGTAGCAATGGGTGGCTGAAGTCTTTCTTCAACTCCATCTAATGAAATGAGTATTATTTGCTTGAAGCTAATCAGATCCAGTTCTAATACGTCCAGCAAAAAAATTGTCGTCAAACCTTCGAGATTGCTTTAGTCGATACGATGCTGCAGAAAACTTGAATTGTATTCCTTCTTGAAGTAAATTCTATGAGTTATGTCCACAATCATATAAAAATAAAGGTACATAGACTTAAAAAAATATATAAGAAAGTAAAAAGTGGACTTGTGTGATCACCGTAGTGTCTCATTGAAATCTGAAGTTTAAAAGTGCGTTTTATAGTTAAACAATAACCAATTCTTGAATTGATGGTCCCTGCTCTTTTTTGGTTCAGTGGACACTGCATGTTGATCCCTGCTCTAAAAAGACTAAATGCATGCGGGGACTAAGGTTTTCTTTCTTTCATAACTTCATCTTTTGTTTTGCTCATCAGCTTCCACAGTGCTTTGTTTGTTTTTTCATGTGCACTGGTTTGTGCATGTAGTTTTTTTTGGGAAAAAATATTTTGCTTCTAGTTATCTTACTGGTTTCATTCTAATCTATGGACAATATTTGCTGCTGCAAAGATTTTTATGCTTTTTACATTATTTGCAGGATATGCTGACAGAGAGTATCCCTATGCGTGTTTGCAGAATCCATTCTGTTTGCTGGAAAAGCAGGAGGGTTCTGCGAAATCCAAGTCCTGCATTCCGATTTCATGATGCTTCATGTCATCAACATAAACCAATAGGGGCACAAAGAATTTAAGTATTCGGGGAACACTTTTCTTTCCAGCGGGAATCTTCTTGGATACAAAAATTGGAGAAGAATTAGTTTCCTCAGATGGAGGCTGATAAGATTTAAGCTATGCTTCAAGATTTGAAGGTCTTCCTGAATTTAAGCTGTGCTTCAAGATTTGAAGGTCTTCCTGAATTTACACATTATTTTGTGCCACCCCGTATTGATTGATGTCCATATGATATACATTTATTTATTCACTGCATGCATATATTTCCTATTGGAAATGCTACGAACAAAGTTTACGTACCATATTTTTTTTAATCTAATCCTTGGTGGACTCTGTTCAGGAATCATCTGAGTTCCACAAAAGATCATTTGAATGTACTGTGGACTCAATTCGGGCCATTGCAGCCAGCCATCTTTGGCAGGTGCGGAATGTCATATATTAAATCCTCCTATTTCTCAAGAATTAATGTTTACTCTTTTACCTCCATATCTGTAGCTTGTGGTTGTTTGTGCTGACTTAAATGGCCATTTGAGGGCCCTCACAGACTACTTTCTTATAGCCAAAGGCGATTTTTTCCAGGTATGGCCAACAGTTTAATTATGCCTATTATATTTTAGTCACCTAGAGTTGTCACATTATGGAGCTTCCTTTTATGTTGTCATATTTTACTGACCTTGCTAAGATGCCCATGACTGTGCAACACTTTTTTTTTTTTTTGGGTGGTGACTGCACACACTTGGGAACAAAGAAAATGGTAGTGGCAATGCTTAGGGACTGTCTTAAGAACTCGCTCTAGTTTTACTGATTGTTTTCCAGTTTGTGAAAGTTGAATTGCTCGACTTTTGTCAATACATTGACACTTGAAACTCGTCCTCAGTTCGTTGACACATATCATGATCACTGGAAGGACTAGCCTTGCAGCACTTGGTTCTCTGGCAGAGTTTCAGCTGAAAACCTGTCCAAAGGAGATGCTGCCTTTAGAGTTCACTACTATTAGATATCTAACCTTGATTTACAGTAATTGCATATTCCAGATGTCATGCGATTCCAAGAGAGTCTATATCAACTTGTTTTCTAAGAACCAATGACATTAAATTATTCTTGTACACCTTGAAATAATGGATTGATTGTCAAATATTAATTTAGGCAAGCAAAATCAAAAGTTGTTTATTGTCCATTTTGTGTAGTTGGGTTTCAGGGATTATTATGCCTAGTCTTGACATTTTTGTGGATATTGTAGATTCTCTGCATATTTAAGATTAAGATAATGGGCCCTTTTTGTCTCTCGGTATTTAGGTCTATTTTGTATTTGGACAATTTAGGTTATCGTGCTTGACCTGTGTACATGGGCAACATCTCCCATAATGTTCTTTCAATACAAGTTAATGGTAGTTGTTGAAAAAATGAAAAAAAAAAAACCGTTGGCTCTGTTAAATTCGTGGGTTTAGAAGATCTCGGAAAGTGGAATTTCACTACATTATGGTGCTTGCAGCAGAAGAATTTTCAATCTCATAAGATAAGATAAGTACCCCCTAAAAATGACCTAGATCGCTTAGATTCATTTGGCTATGATAATTTGTCAGTAACCTGTAGCATTAGGTCTAGACAATCATCACTAACATGTGGTTTTCGCTTGCACCTACAAACGAATTGAAGTAAGTTTGTTAGCTGTCAAGCTGATCGTGGGTAGCATTCGCCATTCAGGTTTATATCAAGTTTAAGTTATCCTAATTGAACTCAGGCTGACATGTTTGGTCAGACTTGAGCTTTTTTTGGCTTGTTTCATATGCCTTGTCTGATATTAGCAATGGGTCATCAATGGGAAAAGAAGCATTCAAGTACGGAGTATTTGATATTTTGGTGAAAACTTAATCACTATAAGGAAGTATGGTCCTGGAACAAGAGCACGTGTAACACGAGATATTCCTACAAGTAGGTTATTTGATAGACATGGATAAATCAAAATGCTTGAATAACCTCATAAGTTATTTTTTTTTAAGTATTTAATTCGATAATATTAAAATAGAGTATGTGTTACAATTATGTTGTGCCTTCGTTTTCGAAAAAGCACATTTTTATATGCTAATACAATAGAATCAACTTGCTTTCGAACTTGATGCCCATGCTGTGATTAGAATTGATTAGGGAAAAAACTAAATTAGGGTTGAGGTTGAGAGGTCTCTTCCCTTTAATATTAATCACTAGAAATCATTAATTACATACAAGTCCCTCAATAACAAGAAATGACAAATAAGTTAATATCTAACACACACTCTCAAGCTAGTGCAAAGATATCTCTCACGCTCAGCTTGCTGAGAATGTAATAAAACGGTCTACTAGTTATTCCTTTAGTTAGAATATCAGCTAAATAATCTCCAGTCTTTACAAATGGAGTGTAAATCAGACCTCCCTTAACTTTTTCTTGATAAAGTGTTTTTCAATCTTCACATGTTTGGTTCTATCATATTGAATCGGATTATGCGCAATATTAATGATAGCTTTGTAATCACAATACAGTCTCATAGACCCCGATGATGCTAATTTCAGCTCCGTCAAGATTATCTTTATCCATAGCAATTCACATACTCCTTGGACCATGGCACGAAATTATTCCTCCACACTAGATCTAGCAACAACAGTCTGTTTCTTATTGCGCTAAGTAACGAGATTACCCCAAATAAAGGTACAGTAGCCTGAGGTCAACTTTTTGTCAATCACAAAACATTTATAATTAGAATCAGTGTATGTATCAAACTTTAAATAATTATTTCTCATAAAGAACAATTGCTTTCTTGGAGCAGATTTTAGATATTTGATGATACAGAGGACAACCTCCAGATGAGACTCACGAAGTGCATGCATGAACTGGCTAATTAAACTAACAGCATAAGTAATATCAGGTCATGTGTGAGATAAATAAATTAACTTACCTACTAGTCTCTGGTAGCTCCCCTTGTCAACAGGTCCATCATTAGGATCTTCATCCAATTTCAAATTTGGATCAATTAGAGTATCATTATTTTTGCATCATAACATACCAGTTTCTTGTAGAAAATCTATAACGTATTTTCTTTTTAAAATGAAGATATCATGCTTAGACCTTACAACCTTAATACCTAAAAAATATTTCGGCGTACCCAAATCCTTGATCTCAAACTCTTTTGACCTCAAACCCCTTTTACAAACTCTTTTTTAACTGCATAATTGCTTCCAAGTCATCTTTCGTGACAACTATATCATTAATATATATTATCAGTGCTACTATCATTTCTTATGAAGAATGCTTAATAAACAGTGTATGATCTCCTTGATGTTGTTTGAATCCCCATTTAAGTATCGTATGGGTGAATCTCTCGAACCATGCTCATGGAGATTGTTTTAAGTCATACAATGATTTCTTGAGATTGCACACTTTTTCTGCTAATTTAGAATCATCAAAACTTAAAGGAATGTCCATATATACCTCATCTTCCAAATCACCATGCAGGAAAGTATTTTTCATATCAAATTGGTAAAGTGTCCAATCCTTATTTGCAGCTAAGGAAAGTATAATTCTTACAAAATTCATTTTAGCTACTAATGCAAAGGTCTCCTGATAGTCCACCCCATATGTCTGTGTATACCCTTTTGCTACAAGCCTTGTCTTGTATCTCTCAATAAAACCATCAGCATTATATTTTATTGTAAATACCCACCTGCACCCCACTATCTTCTTTTCACTAGATAACTTAATCAACTCCTATGTATGCTTTTTATGAATAGCTTTCATCTCTTCAATCATGACAAACTTCCATTTGGGGTCAACGTGTGCATCCTATACATGATTAGGAATAGAGAAATAGGATATTTTTTAGATATAAGCTTTGTAAATAGAAGACAAATGAGTGTATGATACAAAATTAGATATAAGGTGTTTGATACAAGACCTAACCCCCTTACGAAATAGATGCATCTAAATCTATGGACTCAAGAATAATGAGATATGGGTTACTTGAACCTTTAACCGGAGACATTGATTGTGGTGGTAGGTTGCAGTGACCTTATCTTTCAATCTGTATGTCTTTCTTTTCCGATTCCACCTTACCATCCGTTAGAACTAATTTAGCTTTTGGCACTTTCGGTTGGATCATACTAGATGACACACATATTTTTTTCTCATTTTCATCTTACCAAGACACCACTTTATCCCGAATCTCCCTTTGAAGTGGTGGCTAACTGGATGAAAAATAAGGTTAGAACTCAAAGAAAGCCACATTCATGAACACAAATAATTTTCTAGATGGAGGAGGGTAACATTTTATACCCTTTATGAGTAGGAGAGTAACCTACAAATATGCATTTAATAGCGCGTGGGTATAACTTTCCACAAGCTGGAATATGGTCTCGAACAAAACATGTACATCCAAAGACTCGAGGAGAAATAAAAAAAAAAAAGATGAAAATTTGGAAAGGACCTCTAGTGAAGATTTATCAAGAACACGAGTAGGGAGACGGTTAATAACATAAGATGCAGTTAAAACGGCATGTCCCTAATAAGTTTTTGAAACATTCATTGAAAATAATAGACCTAGCAATGTCAAGCAAATATCGATTCTTGCATTCAGCCACTCTATTTTGTTGGGGAATGTCAACACAATATGTCTCGGGAATAATTCCATTAGAGATAAGATAAGGACTAAGACTAGAGTTATCATATTCCTTCCCATTATCAAATCGAAAAATTTTAATTTCAGTTCCAAATTGAGTACGAATCATTTTATGAAAAATCTGAAACACATGACACACCTCTTTTTTTTCTTTAAGTAAATAAACCTAAGTAGTGAGAAAAAAATCATCAATAAATGTGACAAACTATTTATGCGCAGTAAGAGTGACAGTTCTAGAAGGACCCCAAACATCAAAATGCACAATTGAAAAAGAACCTTTGTTTTATTAGAATTGATAGGAAAATGAACACGATAGTATTTGCCAAGTTCACAAGATTCATATTGAAATAACAAAATAGAACTATTAGATAATAAAAAGAGAAATAAATGTTGGATCAAATAAATTGAGGGATGTCCAAGTCTACGGTGCCAAAACTATTCTTTCTGTAGTAGATCGAGAGATGGAGGTATGATGAGCAACAGACAGTTGGTCCTTGTGTAAGAGCCGGAAGATCCAAAAAATATAGGTCATTAGTCTTCCTACCACTGCCAATCGTCATCCTTGTTTGAAGATCTTGAAACACACATGAAGAATGTAAAGATGTTACACTGCAGTTCAAATCATGAGTGATACTACTAATAAATAAAAGATTTTTCAGCAGAACTATGGACATGTAAAACATAGGACAAGGAAAGAACAGGTGTAGTATGCACCAAATATTTTCCAAAAACAAAAGAAAATGTACCATCAGCTATTTTAACTTTGTCAGGGCCAATGTATGGAGTATAAGATGAGAAAAGATTTGATTGACCAGTCATATGATCAGATATACCAGAATTAATAATCTAAGAAAGAACAGAATGGGACATAAATGCACTCACTGACAAAAGGACCAGAATCACGATGGGTAGGCTGGTTGCGACACTCAGACTATGAAACATAAACAAGAGCCGACCACTAAGAAGGAATCGGTGGTAACATCACACCACGATGACTCTCCTCATTTTGGATAATGACAAAGACCTCTCTCAATGAGGGAATTATATCTATATTAAATATACGGCACCGAGCCTGATCATACTCATCTTGTAAGCATGCTAAGAACTTGAATACCTGCTGTCTGTCAATAAATTTTAGGAAAACAGTAGTATCAGCAGAACAAAAAGGAGCGTAATCAGCCAAATTATCGAGGCGCTGCCATAAAGTAGTAAGAGCAGAATAGTTTTGCAGGAACGTCATCTTGGTCCAAGCAATCTACATGCCGCTGCAGATCATACACTTGTGCTATGTTACCTCATTTGGAGTAGGTTTCAGAGACAATATTCCAAATATCCTTAGTTGTATTGATACACAAGAAGCCCTCGCCTATCTCCGGAATCATGGAGTGAAGTAACCAACTCATAATCAAAAAATTTTCTTGATCCGACCTATCAAATCCAGGATTTCTCACGTTGAGAGAAGTAATAATACCATTAACATACCCAATTTTATCTCTGCTTGTTAGAAAGAGTGTGGCAGATTTAAACAAGGATAGGTAATTAG
>BRYE01000027.1:19966812-19969312 GCA_030159115.1 Actinidia arguta var. hypoleuca | reverse complement strand
AACTACATAAATGTAGTCAAATTAAATAAATGAAGTTTGATGAATGATTCAAATTATTAATTATTAAATTTTATAAAAATTGAACATTTATAGGTTAATTTGTTACCAAGGTTAAACCTTGGGCATTCTTTTTATAATTTCCCCTTGTTTTTAGAATGGGTTGGATATTGACTACATTAATGATGAAAAATGATTTAGGACTAATTTTATTGGATTAATAGTGAGGAAATTATTCCCTATAAAAAAAATTAGTAAGGCAATTGTTAATAACAGCTTCTCTTAGATATTGTATATCTCATATTTTGTAATTCAATTTCATATTTAAGCTAACAAATCAAAAGGGTCCTACAAATTTTCACACTATTTTTCTCTCCTCTTAAAGCATATCCAGCAATAACCTGATTCCTACTCCATTTTTAGCAAAAAAGTACATTCTTATTCTTCAAGAGACCATTTTTAACTATTAACTTATATTTAAATAATATTTCTTTTATCTTTTTAATACGCTAAGAAATAACTTATATTTACATATATATATATATATATATATATATATATATATATATATACAAAAAAAATAGCGTGCATACACATTTTTGCATTTTGATCACTTTTATATCTCAAAAACCTCATAAATATTTGATTTGATCAATTTGATCACTAATCTTTGTTTTCATCACTCAAGAAATGGACATATTGAGGCCACATATTTATGCCATGGCAGTTAAAATAAAGGCTACATGGAGATGCAACTATGGAAAGAAAAGAATAGAGAGAGGAGGTGAAGATAAGGTAGAGATGTTAGGGATGCATAAGGACCTGTGGAACTGGAACGGAGTTATTGGTCTGATTCTACAATTTTTCGATTCAATTTTGGTTAAAAAAAATAAGAAAAAGAAATGTTTTTGTGTTTTGGAACTGCTAATAAACCCAGATTGGATTGATTATTTTTTTAAATATACACATAGGGTTTCTTTTAAGTAGGTATATTAAATTATAAATAGTTATTAAATCTTGACAAACCTAACCTAGTTACTTAATTGTAGTTAAAATTTAAACAGTAAACACTTAAAAGTATAAAATTATAAATAGTTATTAAATCTTGTTAAGACCTATTTTGCAATGTGATTTGATTAAGTGGTTAGGTTTATCTACATGTTATTCGTACTTAGTAGGTTTGATAACTTGATAATATTTGTGTGTTGTTTTTTTATTTTTATTTTTTTTGTTGAAAATTTGGCTTCAAATTTTGGATTAAAATTATATTTATACATATTGGAACCGGGACAGACTAACGGCTCGATTCTAGTTCGGTTCTTAAAGACTACCGATCTAGTTCTGGTTCTCAATTTTTGCGGAATTGGGATTATTAGTCTGATACCTGGTTCTCTAAAAAGTTGGAACTCATATGGACCGTGTGCCCCCCCTAAGAGACATAGCCATGGAGATAAAGATATACCTATTAGAAGTTAGTGTTTTTGACAGTGTGTTGTGAATATATTTTGGGATAAATTTTATTAAGTTTCATATTAAATGAGATGAACAATAATTGATTTGTATTCTCCTAAATGAGTGGATGAATTTAGTGTATTCATTTGTCTCAAACCAATTTGATTTGAATGAAATTATTTCTTAAAAAAACTTCAATGCAAAAAAAAAAAATGGGGATAAACAAATTTGTCTCACATTGAAAAAATGAAAGAAAGCTAGTGAGCATATAAAACTCAAGTTTTGATTCTAAAAATTTGGCCATTGGACATCTTAAGTTTTTAGAGGGAGAGTTATGTACAAAGTGAGTTTAATCCATTAGTCTATGGTTCTGACTTACATGTAGTTGCGGCGCAAACACCCATCCCTCCATAGATCAGTTCAGTTCGTGTTCGTCTGAACTTGGACTTAATTGAATATTATTTTTTTGGAAAAAATTATTTTAATTTCCAAACATTTAAAAATTACACTTTCTCCCCTGGATTTAATTTTCTTTCGCAAATGGAGACATCGTTTTCGGATTTAGGTGTAAGGAAAATTACAATTTATTTTCGAATTGTTTTCTTTTAATATGCGAATAGTTGCGACTTTTTAATTTATGCGGAAAGGTCTCTGTAAGGTTTTGTTTGGCCGAATGTGTATAGTTTTGGCTGAATAGATGTCTTTCCCAAGAGGAGTGACCCTCTAAAAAGACACCATACCTCTTCTAAAAGGTGTAAAGACTTCTATAAATTCTCACCACCATTCAACATTCTTCATTAAGTTGAAAATCATTCTAAATAGAGTTAGAATCATCCATCATTTTTAGTATTCATTTGAGAGAGAGAAGACACTTAAAGGTTCATTGTGATCTTCTGATTTAGAGTAATACTATTCAAAAATTGAAGTTGTTATATCTTGAGAGTCGTATGACAAATTCCATAAGTACCAAGTGTAGGTCGTAAACGACTTAAAAATACTGAATTAAATTCAGATCTCAACCAATTCTAATTCTATTATTCATATAATTCTA
>BRYE01000027.1:19944312-19951812 GCA_030159115.1 Actinidia arguta var. hypoleuca | reverse complement strand
AGCCAAGGTCCAGTGCCGAGGCCGAGAAGCAATTCTGACTGTTGGTTGCTCTCCCAGATTTTTACTACAATAGAGTTGATTGATTTTGTAGATTTATACATGAAAAAAGGCATGTGCCCAAAATTGAATGCAATGTGCTGAGAGAATAATGACATAGAAATTGAGAATGCAACATGTACAGAGATCAAATTTGGAGAAAAAAAAAACAGACAGAGAGAGAGGAGATAAGAGATGTGTACCTGAGATTTAAAATACGAATCTTTTGAAAATTACATAAAGGGTCTGTACTTAAACACTGAAATGATGAAATGTGGGAGATTAAACGGCAGACGAGCACATTCGGGTCTCTCTCCCTCTCATACGCGAAGAGAGAGAAGCAAATTGAAGGGGGGGGGGGAGGAGAGAGAGACTTTTGTTTGATCAACAAAGACGAGAGATGCCGCGAAAAAATAGGCTCACCCTTCAAAAAAACAATTTAACCAAGCTCTCAAATGACCCATAAAAACCCATCAAATAAATAAATAAAATGACTCATTAGAAAATAAAATAAAATAATGAAGCCGTGAAATGATGGGCCAATAATTTTGCACAATAAAAATTAAAAATACTTTACAAAATATTTATATTCCATTTTTTTTTTCACAGGAGTTGTGGCCCGCCCCGTAGCATAATTCCTTAAAAAATCCACAACCCATATGACATAGAATAGGTTTTGGGAAAAAAATAGAATAGGGTGAATTATGAATATCTCTATTAAGGTTTCTAATAATTCAAATCCCCCCTGACTTTTGCAAATTTTGATGGTGCATTGAAAAAAGAGAGGGACTGTTTAGGGTTGGAAATTGAGTGTTTGATCAAGGGCAAATCAGTAATTTTGCACATGCTGTAATTTTAAGAACCAGGGTAGACTGTCCAAATTTTCACATGATATGTGTGGGAGGCTAATTTGTAAAAGTGTACGTATAAACTTTTTGTTAGTCGTATAATTATTTTTAATTTTCTAAATTGTTAAAACACGAGAGACAATAGATGAGAAGAGAATTTACAATTATTCTAATTCCCTAGACTAGTGAATCCAAGCCCATTTCTAATTGTATGATCCAATAGGAGTCTTATGATTCTCTCTTTACAGAATTGGCCGACCAGTAAGCTAAAAAAAAGTGGGCTGGGCTTTTGTACATTGCCCTGATTGAGTGGATGGTGGCAAAGAAAATACTGGATCTACTTGGTAGAAGCAACAATAAAAACATAGCCCAATACTTGTAATGCGGAAATCAACAACAGAAACAGAATAGACCACATAAATATATGAATACAATCTTACGAAATTCTTGGTAGGGCCCACTTGTAAAATATATTACATTCGTCCATGTATTTTCTGTAACCCGTTTTGTGATTGATTTACACATGTATCTTCACCACGAATATGTTTCCCAATGCAACATCCTAGTAACCGCTTCATTCCTACTCTTATGGCTTGTTTGGCTTGGGGATAGGGAGGGGGGGTAATTTTTCTCCCAAGATAAGTTTTGTTATTCGGCGTTTGGATAGTTTTTGTCAGGCGGATAACTTTTCTCCCGGCAGGCGGATAGAGGTGGATAATTTTTGGGTGACCCTCACCCTAACTAAAAGTTATCTGGGAGGATAAGGGGGTGGGGGATAAGAAAAAAAATATAAAGAGAGAAACGAAATGTATATTTTTATTTATATATATATATATATATAGAAACAAAATATATATTTTTAATATCTATATATTTTATATTTTGTTTCTCTCTATATATTTTATTCCTTATCTCACGCCCTTATCCACCCATTCTAAAAAGTATTCAATCAAATTTAAAAGTTATCCCCCTCCAAAATTATCCCCTCTAAAACTTATCCACTTCTAAAAATTATTCCCCTAATACTATTCGTCATCCAAACGACCCCTTACTTGATAGTCATCGTAAGCATGTAGATTGCATCTTAAAAGGCAAATAATCATAGGACCTTTTTTTTTTATTATTATTGTGATATTTAATTAACCGCTTCATGCTTACCTTTTTTTTTTTTAATTTATGTAAGCATGTAGAAGTTTACATTAATTTTTTTTTTCATGATCATTCGATATAGAGATTGATGTGGGGTAAAATCTCCACCCACTGATATTCTAAGTTGGGCATATCGTCCAAAGGGACCATGCCGCCAATATCCATTGTGGTCGCCAATTATTTGGATCAAGCGTCTTGGGTGACCTTAACTCCTTTTCAAGTCACACCTTACTTTGCTGAGGTATTTCATCTCGCCAATCATCATGAGGATTTTATCACCTCCGCCAATGCTCATATTGCCAATCTCTATCAGATCGTCACTTATTCTTCATCTCGCCAATGGGTAAGGTTGATCACTTCGCCTGCCTGTGGACTCCCATCTCTTTGAGGACTCTATCTTCGTGAGGACTCCTCCACGAGGCTCTTTTTCTCAGCTACGTCACCTATAGTTGCGACTGACTCTCCAAATGACATCTCCCTATTTTATCTCTGGTATTCACGGGATCTCCTTCCATACTTATCTCTGTTTTTCTACAACGTCTACCGGTAGTCACATTTTCTCTACCGGTAGTTCCCTTTGTTCTGAAGCGTAATTGGGTTACTCAATCTACCAATAGTACTTGTTGCACTATCGATAGTAATTTTTGGTATATCGCCTCTGGATGGTTGTCTACCGGTAGTACTTTTTTCACTATTGGTAATGATTTATCGTGTTTCACCACTAGATCGATGTCTACCGATAGTGATTATTTGTATTTGGCCACTGGATCGTTGTCTACCTGTAGTACTCTTTCCACTACTGATAGTGATTTCTTGTATATTAGCCACTTGTTGGTCGACTATTAGTAATACCTTTTTCACTACCGATAGTGAATATTTGTGTTTCGTCTCTGGATGGTCTTCTACCGGCAATACTCTTTTCATTACCGGTAGTGATTTATTTATTTTATCTCTAGATCACTGTCTACCGGTAGTGACCAGACAACTACCGGTAGTGACCTGCTCTAATAGCTTTATGAAAATTTTTTGGAAGGAAATACATTTGGTTTACGTTATGGTCATGACATTGTTTATAAATTCATTCGAATGATTTTAATAATGACTATTATTGACGGTTTTAATACTTACATGTTATGTGGTTTACATTAATTCTTTTAATAAATATAACTTTGTGAATGTTGTATTTTGGAAAATGATTTTGGGAATAACACGTTAGGATGTACTGGAATAAGTTGACTTAGATTAATCTCGAGGTGAAATAGCTAGATAACAATCGCGCAAGAGGGAATGCCAAGCCTTCAGTTAGCAACCAAGAAATTGGCCAGATATTAGGTATGTCAAACCTTCAGTAAAAGTTCGAGAAGTGGACCGGATATCGTCTCATATGCTTAGTGCATGACGGGACCGATTAGGTATTGATCTAGGTGTGTCATTCAGAAAAATTATTGCTTTTTGTTAAAAGTCAAAAAAATTATGAAATCATTAATTTGAGAAATTATGAAATAAATGCTTTTGAGAAAAGTCAAAAAATATAAAAAATCAATGATTTGTGAAATCATGGATTGAAAATCAAAAGTATATTTTGATATAAATGAAAGCATACTTTATTGAATCATGTTTTTATTATATAGTTATGTATCATTATTTTGATTTGAGACATCAAGTCCATTGTTAAATATTTTCAAGGTAACTCATCTTTATTATAAAATGAATTTCAAGTACCAAGGTCTATCCTGAATCTTGAGGCATGTGGATTGCTGTTTACTTTATTTTTGTTTAGAGAACATGTTAACGCATTTTGAGAAATTATAATATTATTTTTGCCCGGTGTGAGCATTGTCCATGGGATATCATCTTTATTTTGTATTTGATAACTCATGGAGAGTATGGTCCCATGGAAGGAGTAGATTAGTTGTACTTTGATATAAATGCTTTTGAGAAAAGCCAAAAAATATAAAAAATTAATGATTTGTGAAATCATGGATTGAAAATCAAAAGTATATTTTGATATAAATGAAAGCATACTTTATTGAATCATGTTTTTATTATATAGTTATGTATCATGGTTTTGATTTGAGACATCAAGTCCATTGTTAAATATTTTCAAGGTAACTCATCTTTACCATAAAATGAATTTCAGGTACCAAGGTCTATCCTGAATCTTGAGGAATGTGGATTGCTGTTTACTTTATTTTTGTTTAGAGAACATGTTAACGCATTTTGAGAAATTATAATATTATTTTCGCCCGGTGTGGGCATTGTCCATGGGATATCATCTTTATTTTGTATTTGATAACTCATGGAGAACATGGTCCCATGGGAGGAGTAGATTAGTTGTACTTTGATATAATGACAATATATTGTCATATATGGTTATTTTCATTGATTTTTTTTAATTAATATGTATGCTTACGTGGCCGGATTGTGTTTTATCCGAGGCGTGACAAGATAAGATTCTCCTTATCTCTTTCTTGATAGTTCCTATATATTCTACCGAGCCTTCTCGGGAATCATTGTTTCGGCAAGGTGCATCTCAAAAATGGTGAGACTCACCCTCGTCACCCGCAACAAGAGTTGCCTCGCCTACTGGTACATCCTCGCCTCCATCCTCGCCACTAGACTCCATAGACTTAAAAGGAATGCCGAAGTTCCTGCGGAAAGATTTGGAGCCAATGAGTACTGGACCGAGTAGAGTTTCCCTCCCTTTATTGAACTTAAGATACTATCAAATCTTTCTTGCTCATCCTCGAATAGTTCGGGCAGCTTGTTGCAGCGTTTGTCTATAAAGTATATCAAACGATTATTAGTACGTAAACATTTCGAGAATGAAAGAAAAATTCATCTAATAAAGATTGAGACTAACCTAGGGTACTTCATGATCTCGGGACCCTTGGAACTCCAACTTTTCAAGACAACCCTTCGGGGAACTCCCAGTTATCTCCCAAGATGAAGAAAAACTTTCTCTTCCATCCCTTGACATGCTAGGATATCTCCCGAGCAGGGTCTTCTTTGGCCTCGCCTTGAAGTATAGCCATCCATGATCCGGCTTAGGATTTTTGTTAAGGCTGAACAAGTTTCTAAACTCGGTAAAGGAAATGGCGTACTTATAAGCTGGCCATAACACTAACGCGTAGACAACACTTCGCCATGCATTGAGGACGAGCTGAGCAAGACAAATGTTGTAGAAGTGCAAAATCATCCTAATTATGGGATGGATGAGAGCAAGGTGAACTTCAGAATAGAGGCATTAGTTCGACAATAAAAGCAAGAAGAGTACTAAATAGTGAGGAGACCCCATATATATAAGAGAAGCCAAAGGCTGAGATCTATTCACTCCAATAGTCAGGATCTCGTGATGTTTCAAGTACCGAGCTTGAAACCGTTATTCCTGCCAAAATATTAGTCTTCCATTACTTTTGCGCCATAAACGCTCTCATCCACGTGTTTGCCCATGAAGACATGCTATCATTGCACGCCCGCATCGTTTTGTGATAATTTAAAATTCTTTACTCGAAGATGCCAAGTGTTTCACCTCGGCATCTCGAGTAGAGGGCTACTGATGTGGGGTAAAATCTCCACGCACTGATTGAGTTGGGCACATCGCCCTAAGGACCACGCCGCCAATGTCCATTGTGGTTGCCAATGATTCTAATAGAGCGTCTTGGGCGACCTTAACTCCTCTTCAAGTCACACCCTACTTTGCAAAGGTAGTTCATCTGGCCAATCATCATGAGGATCTTATCAACTCCGCCAGTGTTCATACCGCCAATCTCTATCAGATCGTCACTTGTTCTTCATCAAGCCAATGGGCAAGGTTGATCACTTCGCCTGCCTGAGGAGTCTCATCTCTATGAGGAATCCATCTCCATGAGGACTCGTCCACGAGGCTCCTTCTCTACTACGTCACTTATAGTTGCGGATGACTCTCCAAATGACATCTCCTTATTTTATCTCCGGTATTCACGGAATCTCCTTCCATATTTATCTATCCGAGGATCTCGCAGTGATTTTCTCGCGCGACTCTCCATTCTCCATCTATAAAAAGGCTGCTTCCCCTATTATAAAGAGGTATGACTTAACCCTTGCTTACCCATTCTAAGAGCTCTGGTTCTTTGCTTTGTCTAACTTATATTCGCCTTGG
Source organism: Actinidia arguta var. hypoleuca (assembly GCA_030159115.1). NCBI lineage: Eukaryota > Viridiplantae > Streptophyta > Magnoliopsida > Ericales > Actinidiaceae > Actinidia > Actinidia arguta. Next base: position 19,945,638 of record BRYE01000027.1, on the reverse strand, counting down.
TTTGATTCTTAGGAGGATTTTGAGCAGTCTCACCCCGCCCAGTAACGATTGTTCATCTGCGCAAGTCGCCCAAGTCTTTGCCTAGATCCAGTACTGAGGTCGAGATCAATTCTGACTGTTAGTTGCTTGCCTCCAAATTTTTACCACAACAGAGATATTTATAACTAAACGTAGTACCTATTTTTTGGTGACGAATCAATCAATCATCTTCAACGAAAGCATAAGCGTCTTGTTCTTCTTTCCCTTTTTAATTTGTTTTCGAAAACGAAAAAAAGGTTTTATAAATGAAGGTTAATTATATATATATATATATCAAAATGGTTTTCAGAATAATTCCTTCCCCAACAAGTTGTTTCGTATTTCTGAATTTGATATTCTCCACGTCACCTTGACATAGAAGAAATTCGTCCCCTGTGACCTAGATGACTTAAAAGCCTCATTAGCCTCGTCACATGCACCCCTTTTTCGGAGATAAAAAGTGAGAATAACATTTTAAATTATTGGGTTTTGTTGATTCTTATAATGCTTTAAATCTTTTCTTTGACTCATCTGTTGTGCTAAAAAATTATACTATCCAGATCAAGGCCTATGTCCACGGGTCTACTCTACTCTCTCTTACCTCTTACTCTTAACATCTTTTTTCAGCACTCAGAACATCGTACATAAATCTTAGCACCTTACTCTTCCTTTTATAAGTTGATAGACTTTCAATAAAATACTTAATTGTTACCTATTTTATCTAGCTATTCAAGAGATAATCTTTCCAGAATTTTAATTAAGTTTTTCTCTCAAATAGATACTCCATGTGAGCCAAATAGATATGGGGTGGACTCAACATCATCATCTCATTGGGTTGGGCACACTTGTAGGATTCAAAATTACAACTCTTTCAGTCCCAACAAGGATGGATGGGAGGAGGGTAGGGGTGACCACACCTCAAAATATTTTTAAATTATTTTTAAAAATGAAGAATAATTTAAAATTTTAAAGGGGATAATTTATTTACCCCTCCAATTATAGTAGTTAATTTGAACTCTCTGGGTCGATTTATATCATTTATATGAACGTGTTATTAATGTTATGCTAACATTTTCTCATTTTTCGGTTTGGGACTACAGTTTATTTGTGAATGTAAACTCTCGTATTATGTATCTTTTTTGTTAAAAACTAACAATGTAATTTAAAGTTACTCATCAGATTTTCTTAGCTAGGCCAAAGGAACTAAAAATATACATTTGTACATTCAAAAAATTAGAATCCTGGATCTGTATGTGATTCCCATCACCTTGACAGTGAGATCATTGATCACACTTCATCACAGTGTGA